>JAFVLL020013474.1:0-24610 GCA_021397915.2 Tor tambroides | reverse complement strand
TGTACTTATCCAGAGTGAGCAAAAGGGCTGGCAAAATCACTCTGGACCCCTCACATCCAGCACACTCCCTCTTTGAACTGTTGCTGTCTGGTCGATGCTACAGAGCTCTGAGCACCAGAACGGCCAGGCACAGAAACAGTTTCTTCCCTCAGGCAATCCATCTCATGAACACTTGACAATAATTGTGGAACACACAACACTATTATACACTTATACACTTACTTATCTAACACACATACTTAGTTTACATTTCGAATTTGCACATGATATACATACAAAACAGTCTATTGTAATATACCTGTACATACAACTGTAAATTTTTGTATATTGTTATTCCCTATTTACTTGTTCTATTTTTATTCTTTTATTATCTGTTTTTTTGTTCTGTCACCGTCATCCTGTTGCACTGCTTAAGCTTCTGTCATGAAAACAAATTCCTCCTATGTGTAAACATACCTGGCAATAAAGCTCATTCTGATTCTGATTCTCTGATTCTGATTATTGCCCTGATGGTGGAAATGGGGATTTTCAATGCTTTAGCTTTTTTCTAACAGGCACTTTCTATTTTGTGAAGCTCAAAAATCTTGTTCTGCACATCAGAACTATGTTCTTTGGTTTTACTCCTTGTGATGGACAATTAAGGGAATTTGGCCTTTGTGTTCCTTATATTTATAATCCTGTGGAAGTCATGGCTGGACGTGATCCATTTCATGCTCCTAGTCCCCCTGGTGTGCTAAAAAAATATAAATATGAATGGGAATAAACTTCAAAGGTATTTTACTCATAAGAACTTCTAGGGATGCCAATAATTGTGGCCAACATGCATTGGAGAAAAACATTTATTTCATCATGAGATTTTCTTTCAAAGGTTAGAATTTTGTGATTTTTTTTTTAATGAAAGATCAAAAAGATCAATGATGCAGATTTATTTTCACAGCCGCCTTTGCTCATAATTACCAAGGGTGCAGATATTAGTGGAGGGCATTGTATCATCTGTATTTCATGACAAAAAGATATCAAACAAATTTTGATACAACAAAGCATTGTGAAGATGCAAATTAAATGATCAGGCATCAACTAATGTGTAAACTGACCTAAATTATTTTTACAAATGGACCTAAAAGCAATGTCCAAATACATAAACTTGATATCCAGTATCCTTATAGAAACTTGATATGAAAGGACATGAGGACACATGTAACAGAGCGAACGAGACGAGAGACGTGCAGATCCATTTGCAAGCTTTATTAGACAGAGATGTGGTCAAAAACACAAGCAGGGTCGAAACACCAGCAAACAGGTATGGCATGGGCAAAACACAAGAGCAGTCCAGTGAACAGACGGGGTTGATCGGTGGAGAATGTGATCCAGAGAGCAAAACAAAGAGAGATAATCCAGGTACACGATAATAGTCCAGACAGGGGCAAACAGAGTCCAAAAGACAAGGGGCCTCATTTATAAACTGTGCATACGCACAGATTTGATCTTAGAGTGTGCATACGCTTAAATCCATGCCAGCGCTCATATTTATAAAAATGGTCTTTGACGTGGAAAAGTGCTTAGCGTCACGTCAGGGTCTGAGCAGACGTACGCACATTTTATTGTCGGAGTACTGCAGATTTTTGAAAATGTAAGCTGTTCTTGCAGCGCGCTGTTCTAAATTATGATGATTGGTGATATTTTATATGTTAATGACATTAATTAGGGGTCATTTACAAGGAAGAGAGCTGAAACCATTCAACTGCATGCAAGCTCAAGATCATTTGCGATCCACAGATTTCACATCTGAAAGAGACGCATACGCACATTTTCTATTCGTACGTTCATTCCATGAATCACACGTACGCATATTCGAGAGATGACCGTAAGATCAAATGTAAGATGGTTTCTGCGCAACATTTTATAAATGAGGCCCCAGATGAGAGAGAGATATATCCAAGGCAGGCAGAGAACAGACAAGAAATGAGATACACAGGCTAGGATCAAGACACGAATGACTCAGGCAATAAACAGGATAAACTAGACTTAGACTCAGACTCAGACTCAGACTCAGACAACACGGAATGGCTCCGTAATGTAGCTATCACTAGGAGAGCGATAAAGGCTAAACAATACTTGGCAGTTTGAGAAGGACCTGAGTGGGTGTAATATAGTGTGTGTGTGATTGATTACAGCTGTGTGCAATCAGTGCAATGGATGATGGGAAATGCAGTCCAGAGTGACGTGCAACAGTCTGTGTGGTGTGAGAGTCATTATAATGGAAGGGCGACCTCTGGTGGTAATTGGGCGGAAGTCCATGAACCGTATTTGTGACAACACACAAGTTGCCATGCTGACAAAAAAGTTATCAAAATCATTTGTTTTAGCATATAAGTTACAATATATTTGTTATCATATTGTTATTATATATTGCATAATTTCTGATGCTTAGGGGGCTATTAGCAATTTCAAAAGTATTAAACAATTATATAAATGGGAATGATATATAAAAGTAATAATAATAATAATGAGCCGCAGAATAAGATTTTTTTTTAGGTTTCAAAGATTAAAATCTGTGTAAATGGTTAATAGATTAACCTAGAAAAAATGTTTTAGTGTGAAATCTGTGATCTCCACAATATTTTTAAATGAATTTTATATACCCTAATCATATTGAGAGCATATTTATCAAGTTACAAGACATGACTGAATGTATTGCTGTCCAACTGAAATTAAGAGACAACATTACAGTGCTGTGAAGAGATTTTTGCCCCCTTCCTTTTTTTTTTTTTTTTTTTTTTTTAATTTGTCACACTTAAAAGATTCAGATCATCAAACAAAATTTAATATTACACAAAGATAATGCAAGTAAATACAAAATGCAGTTTTTAAATGATGATTTCATTTATTAAGGAAAAAAAGCTGTCCAAACATACCTGGCCCTACATGAAAAATTAATTTCCCCCTCCTGTTACATTATTTTAGAAAGCTGAGTTAAATTTCACTAGCCAAATCCAGGCCTCATTACTTCCAGACCTGTTGACTCAAGAAATCACTTAAATAGAACCTGTCTGACAAAGTGAAGCATGCTTAAAGAGCAACACATTATGACACAATCTAAAGAAATTCAAGAACAGATGAGAAACAAAATAGTTGACATAGATCAGTCTGGAAAGGATTATAAAGCAATTTCTAAGGCTTTGGGACTCCAATGAACCACGGTCAGAGCCATTATCCACAAATGGAGAAAACTTGGAACAGTGGTGAACCTTCCCAGGAGTGGCCGGCCAACCAAAATTACTCCAAGAGTGCAACAACGACTCATCCAGGAGGTCATAAAAAAGAACCCGGAACAACATCTAAAGAACTGCAGGCCTCACTTGCCTCAGTTAAGGTCAGTGTTCATGATTCAACAATAAGAAAGTAACTGGGCAAAAACAGCATCCATGGGAGAGTTCCAAGGCAAAAGCCACTGCTGACCAAAAAGAACACAAAGGCTCGTCTCACATTTGCCAAAAAATGTCTTGATAATCCCATGACATTTGGGCAAATATTCTGTGGACTGATGAGGGATTTCATAAAAAGAACATCATACCAACAGTCAAACATGATGGTGGTAGTGTGATGGTCTGGGGCTGCTTTGCAGCTTCAGGACATGGACGACTTGCCATAATTGATGGAACTGCACTCTATCAGAAAATCCTGAAGGAGAATGTCCGCCGTCAGTATGTGACCTCAAGCTCAAGCGCACTTGGGTTATGCAGCAGGACAATGATCCGAAACACACCAGCAAGTTCACCTCTGAATGGCTCAAGAAAAACAAAATTAAGGTTTTGGAGTGACCAAGTCAAAGGCTTAAATCTAATTGAGATGCTGTGGCATGACCTTAAATGAAAAGAAATTAAATTAAATTAAATGAAATATACTTTATTGTCCCTGGTAGGGAAATTTGAAGTAGACTCAAAACCAACATTCCAACATCACCTGGTACACCTAAAAATATTAAAAATACTATCATACATAAACATACACATCCATATACACTATCACGAATATATATATATATATATATATATGAAAAAATAAATAAATAAAAAATTGCCCACTCAGTGCTCCAGATTCAGAAGCCTGATAGATACAGGCACAAACAAATTTTTGAATCTATTCAGTTTACAACGTAGAGTTCTAAACCTTCTCCCAGAAGGTAACCGTTCATAGCTGGAATGTAAAACATGAGACCATTTAAAATCCTTTTGGCCTCTTTCAGTGTACATTTTTCAAAAAGAGACTGAATACTGGGATAGTCTTTTTGTCCTGTTAGTTTCATAGCAGTTCGTGCAATACCTTGTATCTTTGTTTTTGATTTTACATTAAGATTTCCATACCAGGTAGACAAACCATACCTAATGACACTTTCTAATACAGATTGATAAAAGAGCAAGATGATTTTACTGTCAACACCATAAAACCACAGTCTACGTAAGAAATATAATCTTTGTGAAAGTCGTTCACAAACCCAATGAACATGCGTATCCCATGTAAGAGATTTATCAGTATACACACCTAGGTACTTGTAAGACTGAACTTGTGCAATTTCCTGATTGTGAACAAATACAGGCGTATGATCTCCAATACCCTTAGGATCAAAAATGATCTCCTCAGTTTTCTTTGTGTTCACTTTTAGGAAATTAACGTCACACCAATCAATAAATCACGTGATCTCCGAATAATAAATAGAAGAAGAGTCTTGCTTTTTCAGTAAACTTAGAATAGCAGTGTCATCAGAATACTTAAGAATGCAATTCTGTGGGTGCCTGTTAGAGCACTCATTAGTGTACAGTGTAAAAAGAACCGGTGAGCTAACACAGCCCTGTGGGACACCAGTACTACAGTATTTCACTTGAGACAGACTATCGTTTACTTTGACTCTCTGAGTTCTATCTGTTAAAAAGGAATAATACCACTGTATGATTACAGGATTCACGCCTAACTGGTTTAATCTTTTCATTAAAACATGTAGTTGAATAGTGTTAAAAGCTGAACTAAAATCAATAAAAAGCAGTCGAGCATAAGCATCTGAATCCTCCAGGTGATTTAGAACCAAATGCATCAAGGTATTAATAGCATCACCCATTCCTCTACCTTTCCTGTAAGCGAACTGAAGTGGGTCTAGGTGGTTGTTAACATCTGCTTTTAACATTGATACCATACACTTCTCAAAACACTTCATCACTATTGACGTCAAAGCAATTGGTCTAAATTCATTATTCTCCCGGGGACGAGCAATTTTTGACACAGGAACAACAAGAGACTTTTTCCAGATTGCTGGTACTGCTTTGGAGTCAATAGACCTTTGAAATATAGAGCACCAAACCGGGGACAGTTCCTCTGCACAAGCTTTTAATAAATAAAAGGAGATACCATCAGGGCCAGCAGATTTCTTTGGACATAACTGTTTAAATAGTGACCGGACATAATTAAAATCAATTAACAACCTGTTACCCCTTGATCAGAAGTACTTATAGAACTCAATTCCTGCAAACATTCTTGGTTGTAGTTTTGAGTATCAAACCTTAGAAAGAACAGTTCAAATCATCTGCTTTTTGCGTATCATCATTAGTTAAATTTTTTATTTTTTTTGGCCGGTTGCATATTAGTAATATATTTTATCGAGTTCCACATCCTTTGCGTATTAAACTTATAAAAATTATCTTCTAAAATATCTCTTTGTTTTTTCCTTGCCGCTTTTAGCAGCTGATTCAATTCTTTCTGAACAGATTGTAGTGCAACACGATCGCGATTTCTAAAAGCATTTTTTTTCCTATTGATACAATGCTTTATCTCCTTGGTGATATAAACTTTATTGTTTGGATAAATAATAACCTGCTTTTTTGGAACCACATTGTCCATACAAAAATTTACATAATCAGTTATTACTTCCGTGGTTTCGTCTAGATCAACACCCTCTAAGCGCCAAAGTCGCAAAATTGCGACAAGACGTCATACTTCATGAAATAGACTGTAGTTCCTAATATGGTGTAATATCTCATTTGTATTCCCTACCACTAGATGGCAGACATGTAGTACTTCGATTCTAGACCAAAATTGTTCGAGGAAATAGCAGAGCAAGTGAGCTATCGTGTCATTGATGCGGAAGCAGTTCAGTTCATAGCGTGTGAGTAAATTGTGAGATTTGTGAGAGAAAATCGCCAAATGGCTAATAAAAAGTTGTACCGTGAGGATGTGTTGCAAATGTTATTCGCCGATTCTGACTCTGAAGGGGAATATTTGCCTTTTGGAAATGACGATCGGCCGTCTGATGATCGCGCTTCTCCCGGTACATCTTTGCATGCGCAATGCTGCCGCTGCGCAAGGCGAGAGTGTTCACAAAGCACAAACAAATGATCACTAGGACCCTTTGCCCAACGGGGATGGGGGTGGACGTGGTCGTAGTGTCCATAGGAGAGCTGTTGCTCTCTGAGCGCACTGAGCTCCACTGGCTCCGCGTTGCTGATGATCGGCCAGATTGCGTTGTTTGTTCTGATCACGCGCGCTCAAAGGGACGCGGCAGACAAAGTACAGCAGTCAGTGTGGGGTAGGTCTGTGCGCTGTGCCATGCAATGAGAGGTACCATACTCTCAAGAACTATAAACTGTGTCACCTAGATACCTGATTGGGCAGATAGCTGGTCAACTGATCAAAAAATAGGCACATGTATTTTACTATGGCACAGTAATATAGTAATAATTTACTACTTTCTCCTGTTTTACTGTTGATTTCCTCTTTTCCTGATCATTTGGAATGAGGATAAAAAGACAAAAAAAACAAACATGCAAATAAGTTCAAACATCCATTCAATATCTATTATTTCCTGAATATTACTGATGAACTGATCAAAAAGTAGGCTACTGTTCACATGCGTTTTACTACTATATAGTATAGTAATATAGTAATAATTTAGTACTTTCTCCTGTTTTATTGTTGGTTTCCTCTTTTCTGATCATTTGGAATGAGGATAAAAAGACAAAAAAAAAACATGCAAATAAGTTCAAACATCAATTCAATATCTACTATTTCCTGAATATTATGAAATTCAAGAGGGCCGCCCCGGTGACGTCATAATATGCAAATTAGATCAGTATATTTACAACCCACATAAACTTTCGGTCATGTCCAACATTTTTCTAATTTACAGTAGATCTCTATCTTTAAGCCCTTTCAAGCCACAAGCTTTTGAAATCTTGATGTCAAAATCCAGCATTTTTTCCAAAAAACCCTGGTGCCTAAAGGGTTAAAAATGTCCCAATTCATACATAAGAAACAACCCTTCAAAGATTCTATACTATTTTCCGACCACACCTGCACGTTTTTAACAACAGGTTTAGAGCTCTTCAAAATTGTCCTATACGTTGGGATTAGATGAACTGTATTATGATCCGAGCTTGCTAGAGGGGGCCTTGATTTTGCAACATAAGCCCATTTAACATTCCCATAGCATTTATCAAGAATTCTATTATCTCTTGTAGGACATTTAACATATTGCTTAAAACCAGGTAATAACAATTCCAATTTGCAATGGTTAAAATCACCCATTAAAAAAACAGGTGCGCTAGGGGTGCGTTGAAGTTGTTGTTGAACACAGTCATTAATTTGCTCCGCTGCTCTTGCTGCATTACTGGAAGGTGGAACATAAATCCCACAAATAATTATATTTCCAAACTCCCTTGGTAGATAAAAGGGTCGCATACTCAAGCAGATCAGTTCAGTATCAGTGTTGCATACAATGGATCTCACTGTGAACTGGGTACACCAACCTTCATTCACAAACACGCACACACCTCCACCTCGGTTCTTGCCTGATGCTGCCGAGTGATCTGCCCGAACCAAAGCGAAGCCATCCACCTCAAACTGCGAGTCAGCCAAATCCAAATGCAGCCATGTTTCCGTAAGCACCAAAAGGCCAGCTTCTCTGTATTCAAAGCAAACCTTAGTTTTTACTCGAAGCTCCTCGATTTTATTCTGTAAGGATCTAACGTTGCTTAAGATTATTCCTGGCAAGGGCGGTCTGTTCCTTCGATGCCGGAGACGCTGACGAATGCCACCTCTTTGGCCTCTTCTCCTTTGGCATCTTTTCACGGGCGGCCTTCTCACGTCGAACGGCAAGCTCGGCGGGTCCGCCGCCATAGTTGGTCCAGAGAACTGAAGTAGCAAAAAAGCGTCTCTTGTATATATAATAGGTGTCCCCTTGTTACAGGATGTTGTAGGATGTGTGTGACAAACCAGAGTCACGAGAGCCAGGATCAGAATCAAGATCCAAACGAGTAACTGTCTTTGAGCCGCCATGCGCGTTACCATCCTCAGGAGCCAGATATGAAATACTTAAGACTAAAGTATTAAAAACGCATATAAAAATACAAATAGTCCATTCAAAAACACACATCTAAATTAAAATGTATCAGGTCAGTTAGAGCGAGAGAGTCCGAGTCGCTAGCAGTGCCAGCGCCACCGGGGTTCATTATGCTTGAAACAGTCCATTCATGCTTGAAAACCCTCCAATGTGGTTGAATTAAAACAATTCTGCAAAGAAGAGTGGGCCAAAATTCATCCACAGTGATGTGAAAGACTCATTGCCCGTTATTGCTAATGCTTGATTGCAGTTGATGCTGCAAAGGGTGGCACAAGAAGTTATTAGATTTAGGGGACAATTACTTTTTCACATAGGGCCAGGCAGGTTTGAACAGCTTTTTTCCCTTAATAAATGAAATCATTATTTCAAAACTGCATTTTGTATTTACTCAATTTTTTTTTTCAAAATTTACTGCATTTTATCTTTGTGTAATATTAAAATTTGCTTAATGATCTGAATCATTCAAAGTGTGACAAATATGCCAAAATTAAAAAACAGGAAGGGGGCAAAAACTTTTTCTCTTTTAACATAATACAAGGAATGATACTTCAATAAAGAGACATTTAATAACTGATACTGTTGCCATTTTTTCTACATGAGCAGTTGGTGCCTGGACTCCAATTTTCCCTATTTGTGGTTATATTTATGATTGGGGTTATGCAATTTATATATTTGGACATGTGGTTAAATGCTGATGCTTTGTTACACAAAAAAACGTTGGTATCATTATACAATAAGGTCTGCTTTGTTAATGTTAGCTAATGCATTAACACGAACTAACAGTGAGCAATATATTTGTTACTGTATTTATTCATCTTTGTTAATGTCAGTTAATGTTCAGGTCCATAAAATAATATTAACAGATTTAAAATGTACATTGCATTAAACAAAACAAAACACAACAACAACAAAAAAATCAGTACAACATAAGTAATGATGAACCACTACATTTCTTACAGATGTAGAAGCTGATCTAAAATTACTTCTAAATACTGTTAAAGTCAGAAGATGTTTGCTTGAAGCTAAGCTGTTAGCAAGAATCCACAAAGAACCACTGTTAAAATTTAAAAATGTAGTTTCTTCACAGGAACTGTAGAATGTAGAATCTTACTGTAAAGTGTTACCAAAAGATGAATCAAGAATAGTTACTATCAAAGATTTTTACCTTACCATCTGTTTCTTAAAAAAGAAGTTATTCATATTTAGATTTTCACTTTCATATAAAGAAATGTATGATTTTAAGAATATAACTAAGTGTTTTTTTTTCTCTCTTCAAACATATTTAGAATTTTGAGAACCTATATCATTTAAATTACAAATACATTGAATTTGACAGGTCTGTTCCCTCGGCATTACAGGTTTTTGGCAGTTGGTGCTACCTCTAGGAACAGTTGAAGGAAGACTGTGAGTTTATTTAACAATCCTGGGAACAGATTCAAATGAATGAAAGGGATGTAAATCACAATGCCACTCAGCATGAAGAGGGTCACATAGAGGTACTCAATCTGAGGGTCATCAATGATGGGTGCCAGTACCAGGAACACTGCGGCCAGCAACACCAGGATGGGAATAATTATAGGTACCTTGGAAGGGTATATAGAAAGACAATGATTGAATGTTAACTTGTTTCTCTGTCAAGGAATATACATGTTTGTTTGTTTGTTTTTTTTAATATTTGAACTGAAAGTTTGTTCATACTGTATATGTTTACATATGTAGCACCGTTGTCCTTTGAGGCATGAAATTTCATTCCTCTGTATGTCTCCACAAATAGCTAAATGACAATAAAGCTCACTTGAATGTGTGCACATTTTGTGCTAGCTAAGTCGTCACATTTATTTAAATAGTGTTTGATACAATAAATTCTGTTTCAAGGCAGCTTCACAGTAATACAAAGAAAAATAATGAAAATAATGTTGCAAAATTCAAATTGATAATACTACTAAATTCATAGGTCACTCAATGCAGCATCAGTAGCTGATGCTATAGCAAAATGCCTTCCAGGTGTGATATTTGACTTAAGCCTGTATAAACCTCACAAACATGCCTCAAAAAGCCCATGCCATCAATTCTCAGATTTCTCTTCTTCAGGAAGCTTTTTTTCCTAGGCCGTGCATTGTGTTGATTTCTGCATTATTGGAGTGGAAAACAATGTTGCTGTGCTCGTTTAGTGAGTTTTACGAGTGTTTAGGTATTCAGCATGCATGAGCTGCGCTTGATAGCACTTCCAGTTGCATGATAATTTAAAGATGAAAAGATTAAAGTGTTTACAACCTATGCTATGAGTCACAGTAGAGGTCTGCATTGCGGGAACTGTGGGACCCGACCAGATTTCTTGCGACGGGGGTTTAAATTTCTGAATAAAACACGGTAGTGGTCAGTAGCTCTGGTGTAATTTGAATGGGAACGGGTGATCTAACAATATCCTGTTCCTGATGTCCTTTCAGAACAGCATATCTGTGCTTTACTTGTTCTTATTGACCACCGGTACAGCCTGCACTCAGGACTATTATGCACGCGCTGCACACATGGACCAGTGCTTTCTGCGTCATGCATTTTATTTACAGGGTCTGTGCATGCAGCATGTGCATAACAGTCCTCAGAGCAGGCTGTACCAGTGGTAAATATACAGTCCTCGGACAAAACAGGCAGACTGTCGATGAGTCACAGAGCAGAATAAAGTGTGGATGCACTGTCCTTGAAAGACGTTCAACTTGGACTGGAAAATGGTCAGTGAGTTTACTGCTAAGAAACCCACGTCAGGCAAGTAAAAAGTGATTTAATTTCGCAATGGCTACACGCCGATGGTTTTGTTCATATTTTAAATGACAGTTGTTGTATTTTTGCGACACTTTTCCTATACTGTGTTGACAGCAAAATGTTAAAGGGGTCATCGGATGCAAAATTCACTTTTACATGTTGTTTGAACTGAAATGTGTCTTGGCAATGTGTTTACACAGCCACCCTATAATGATAAAAACACTGCAAAAAAAGGCTTATCTTGCTTATTTTTGTCTTGTTTCTAGTCAAAATATCAAAAAAATCTTAAATCAAGATACTTTTACTAGATAAGCAAAATTACTTAAGATATTTAGTCTTGCCAGTGGGGTAAGTAAAATACTCTTGTTTTAACAAAATGTTACTTACTCCACTGGTAGACCCCCCCCCACCCACCGGAAACAAGACTAAATATCTTAAGTCATTTTGCTTATCTAGTAAAAGTATCTTGATTTAAGATTTTTTTTTTTTTTTTTTTTTTTTTTAGATATTTTAGATATTTTGACTAGAAACAAAACAAAAATACTAAGTAAGATAAGCCATTGAACCAATGAATCCACCCAGTGTTTTTTTTTTAAATCCCAATAAATGATAACCCCTTTCTCAAATCAAGCCGTTCTAAGATTCTTGGCTGTGTGACATCACACAGACTCAGGCCCCTCCCATGATTGTTGACTGACATTGCTCTTTTACCTTAGACCCGCCCTGAGTGAACTGCAAACAGTCCGCCATTGTTTCGATGCCAGAGCAGGGTTTGACGGGAATGTCTCCTAAGCGATTGAGGTGTTTTGTTGTTGGATGTAATAATGAACATAGTCGTCATTTACTCCTGACACCTGAGCTTCTGAAGACGCAGTGGATTACCTTTGTTTTTGTCTACCTAAATGAGTCTATGTTCGCGCTAATCATTCGTGATCCAGCTTCACCTACAGAAGTGAGTATAAGGACTTTTTATGAATGTTTGCAAATAGCCTTTCCTAATAATGCGCTAGTTAGCAAGTCCCGCAGTTAAAGTAAACAGTATGGCTCGTCACCCCACGGAAGAGAGGGGTGGGGTGAGCAGTGCTCATTAGCATTTAAAGGGACATGCAACAAAACGGTTGCTGCGAAAAGAGCTGTTTTTGACAAGGTAAAAAGGTTGTTGTTTTACACTACCATTGAAAAATTTTACCCAAAGTATGTTACAGACTTTTCATTAACCCTCTACTGCATAGCGTTGCCCTCAGGCAACGGAAAGATTTTCTTATGCCCCATGTTAAGTGCATGTTTTTTTAAATGATTGCAACCAATTAAAATGTTTGAAAAGTATCAAGGAATAGTCCAATAAGGTGTGGGAGACACCATCAAGGTGGGACGTCCTGTTCTGACACATGGTCACATGAGCACATGATGTGAGAAGAAGGCAAGATTATTTGCTTTAGTAATCTTATTTAAAATGACATGAAATGTACATAAAAAATATGTGTGTGTATGAAGGTGTAGAGAAGACTTTTTTCAGGTTTTATGATTTTTTTTATTTTATTTTGCATGTTCAGAAATTCAGTTTTTCTTTTCGTTGCCTCAGGGCAACATTGTGCAATAAGGGGTAAAGAAGCAGGGGTCCACAGCTCCCATCCCTAATCAAGATTTCCCATTATGTGTGACAAAAAGGGAAGATGCAAGGTTCCTGGGTGCACAGGAACACCCAAAGTGATGTGCAAAAAGTGTAATATGCACCTCTGTTTCACAGCAGAGAAGAAGCGCTTCTTGAAGTTTAACACGGAGTAAAATCTCATTCCATGAAGTACATGATATGACACGACACACTACATCCGGGCTGGGAAACTTTGGTCCTAGAGGGCCACTGTCCTGCAGAGTTAGCTCCAACCCTAATCAAACACACCAGAACAAGCTAATGAATGTATTTTAAGATCACTAGAAAGCTACAGGCAGGTGTGTTTATTTAGGGTTGGAGCTAAACTCTGCAGGACAGTGGCCCTCCAGGACCAGAGTTTCTCAGCCTCACACCACGACACAAACCTACGTCTGTATCAAATGCAATATATCAATGTGTTTCAGGTGTTTTTCCCTTTTCACTTAATGATTTCTTGACATTTTTTGACAGATTTGTAATTTTGAATTGCTCTGTGAACCTTGCCTTATGATATGTGAATGGAGAATTTTCTCCATAATTCTGGACCATTGTTGCACAACTTTGGGATGGGGGAGAGGGGTGGTCAAAAAAATGTTTTATCAATAAAATGTTCCCAAATAAACCAAAAAATGATGTGGAATAATTTTTTATCACGTACCATCAAAATGCATGCAGTAGATGGTTAAGACCCTAAGGAATCATATCAACTTATGGAAAATGGGCATCTGATGTCCCCTTTAAACGAATTTTGCATTTTGACAAGTCGAATAAAAATAACAAATAGGCTACAATTTTTGTAGCCTACAACCTATATATATATATATTTTTCTCTGCGACACGTTTTTCCTATTGTGTTGACAGCAAAATGTTAAACAAATTGTATCTTGACAAGATGAACAAAAATAAGAAATAAAATTTTTGAACAACCTACATTTTTATTTCTATTTTCTCTGCGACACTTTTAATACTGTTGACAGCAAAAGGATAAACACATTTTTTATCTTGACAAGAAGCATACTAAAATAACAAATAGTCTGCTATTTTTATGCAGACTACATTTTTATTTGTTATATCTCTCTTTCGGAAAAAAAAAAATCACTCTCTTTCAGTAGTGGAAATTTAAATGTGAGATTCTGGAAACGAGATCTAAATTTAGCGAGAATGGTCGGGTCGGGAAGAAAAATTATTCTAAGCATATTCTAATAGCTGCAGTATGTGGTTTTGCATTGTCCTGCTGAAATAGACTTCATCTGGAGGGGAGCATATGTTGCTCTAAAACCTTTATATACCTTTCAGCATTCCCCATTCAATAATCCCCATCCACTTGATTTGGCTATGTCTCTCTCTCCTCTCCACCTGTAGCTGGTGTGCAGTGAGCGCACTGGCGCCGTTGTACTGTGGCTGCCGTCGTATCATCCAAGTGGATGCTGCACACTGGTGGTGGTTTGAGGAGAGTCCCCCTCCACATGATTGTAAAGCGCTTTGTGTGTACAGCAATACACGATAAAGCCCTATATAAATGCATCATTCATTCATTCATTCATTCATTCATTCATAGTGCCTTCCAAAACCTGCAAGCTGCCCATACTGTATGCACTTATGCACCCCCATACCATCAGAGATGCTGGCTTTTGAACTGAACATTAGTATCTTTTTGAATGAGAAGTGAGCGCATTAATGGAGCGGGATCATTTTCGGCGATTAAAACCTTATGTTTTACTCTCTTCTTTGCATAAAGACATTGTATGGCTTCAGAGGATTTGTAATGCAACATGACTTGTTTGTAATGCTTTTATACTGCTTGTTTATGGTCAGTTTTTGCAATAAATACCTGTGACTACACTTATATTTGCCTGTTACGTGTTTCATATTGTTCAGAAGTGGGTAGGTTTAGGGTAGGGGTGTGGTTAAGTGCTTCAATGAAAATATAAAGTTATATAAAATTATTTCTATTTTTTACAAATGCATGCAAACCATAGAATTAAGACAAACAACTGAAAACAAAGGAGGACCCTGCACATTGAAAAATGACGCTAAAGTACCCTGTGCGTCTAAAAGTGACACCAAGGGATCCTGACCAAGCGCCAATATGTGATGAGTTGGGAGTGAGAACGTGTTGTCCACTCATATACTGCAGTATAGTGAATGAAGTGAACGGTCTTTCACACTCTCCTATATAGCTATATAGCTGTAACCTATATTATCACTATAGCTATAATAATAAAAGCATTGTTTTTCATGGTGCTAAGAGGACTGACAGACAATTATGCGCTGCAGAGTTTTGGAAGTGACATCTTCATATAAATGTGATTCACTCTGAAGCTGCGATTGACATAGTGATTCTAGCACGGGACAAAAATATGGCATGTCAAAATTGATACACGCAGTGAAAATGCAGACTAATAGATGAGCCCACTAGAAAAATATTCGTATCGATATATTTTTTAAATTCCATTCCAATTATTTGTAAAAGTAATGTCAATAATAATAATAATAATAATCTTAAATGTCTCACTGTGCATTGCTATTCTTGTTATGGAGCCCTTGCTTACACATTACATCTGCACTTTATTAGAAAACCCTCATTAATTTCAGATACTCAGTGATTTGATTCTTAATTGTTAATTGTTTGATTCTTAAAATTAAAGAGTTAAGTTTTAGTAAACTTGAAACTATCCAAATAAATATTTATTTTTCCATCTGACAGTAAAACTGAAATGTGAATTTTTAATATACTTTCAGGTGATGTTCAGGTTAATGCAAATGTCCATCTAACTAGTAAAATTAAAATGTATAACTCTGCAAATCCATTAAAATAATATACAACAACTGCAAACAACTAATGAATTGTGACATTTATCTCCACGTTGTTTTTTTATGATGCATAAATCTCCATTTTAACAATAAAAAATAGCCTAGGCAGTGATGCATGTGCAACGGCAATAATGTGCATAGTTCTGATCTACTGTCTTAACATAATACACATATAATATCATATTTATTCTTAATCGTTTCTATTAATATCGAAGGCTGTATGCTTAATATGTAGCTCTGCTTGACACATTTTGTATCGAGGGCCCCTGCTCCATGGCTCTGTCGTCTAAGGGGTCCTTACCCTGAAAAAGGTTGAAGACCCCTGCTCTACACCAAAATGTTTGGGGGAGGAAGCTTCGACTTCATTGCTTTCAGGGAGCTTCCTACTTAGGGGACCCCGATAGGGGGAGGCAGTTTTAACCTGAGCAATACAAAGGAGCTTTCTGCTTAGAGAACCCCAATGTCTGGGTGAGGCAGCTTCAACTTCGTTACTATAAGGGTATCTTGTACTTAAGGGACCCCAAACTCCGGGGAACTGCCTACTTAGGGGACCCCAGTCTCTAGGGGAGGCAGGTCTCCTGACCACTCACCCAGTCTGATACAACTGGTGCAATATAGCTTGGTGTAGTATAACTTGACAAGAAAAACTGAGGAGGAACCATTTTTAAAAAATGTTTATTAAAAAACATTTATTAAAAAAATAGTATCAAGACTGGTTGTGCTCTAAACCCTCACAGTCAAGTGCTTCACCAGACCTAAAATAAAGAAGAATATACTATTTATCAAAAATAATTCCTCCATTAACATCACCGGTCAAGATTCAGGGCCTGATGTAGCCCTGTGAGGTGTAAGCAACCTCCGGAAAGAATGGAAAGGGGAAGAGAGGGAGGGAAGGTGTTCCCTTTCGATATTTCACTCGTATTGCGTCGCTAGACGCTATGGGGAAAACTCCTTTTTCTCTGATGACTGAAGCCTTTTCAACCACGCAGTGTAACTGCACGGCCATTGGTTCGTGCAATAAATTAAAATCGAACCAACGGCTCGGCAGCAGAGCTGCACGAGCCTATGGCGATGAAGCCCGCCAGAGCCAGCCAGAATGTCTATATAAGCATTTAATTCTCCTTCAGCGACGACAATCATCTCTTCGCTGATCTACGAGACTTGAAGCTGCTCATCATTGACACACCTTGCTGTGGATAGAAGCTGATTCAGCGACCTGCGCCGCTCTGCTGTTTTCGCTCCGCGCTTCCAGCTTGAGCCGCCTTCAGCGACTGCGCAGCTCTCAGCTCGTCCCCTGCTGCCATCCCGGAGCCTAAAAGAACTTATTTCTAAAGAAGTAAGTTCTGAAAGAACAAATTTTCTAGCGATATTGTTGCAGTGTCGCGATGCGAGTGTGGCTCTTGCAGCCTCGATGCAGAAGGGCAGTGAGTGCATAGCCTGCCCACACAGAGACTGCACACTCACTGAGACAGAATGCTCTCACTGAGAGCATGAGTCCCACTCTTCTATGCTCACGGACCGCCTTCAATGAAGGCAGCTCCACTCTTCCATTTCTCTTCTCTCAGCAAGTGAGTCACTGAGTCACAGAGCTAAGCAAACCGGGTCTGAGAGATTCACGCCAGCACAGGCATCCTCGAAGGAGGAGGGGCACAAAAAGTGATGTTCACTTTCTGGCCTTGTCACTTGTCCTCAGATTTAGATGAGCCAGGCCCTCCAAAAGATTGAAGTGCCGATCTGGAGCAGTATGATATTAATCTCTTAAAGGCTGCAGACTGTTCTTCACATCTCTGAACTTTGTGAGCATTGTCTCAACAGATGACGGAGCTGAAGAAAAGTTGGGACAGAGAAACAGACACTTTGAGGAGAAAGTTTTTCTCTTTCCCCCCGATGTTAGCCTTGTTCAGCCACAGATGTCTGTCTGTCAGTGGTGGACAAAGTACACAGATCAAGTACTTGAGTAAAAGTACAGATACGTATAATAAAATATTACTGCAGTAAAAGTAAAAGTGCTGCTTTTTCAATTTTACTCGAGTGAAAGTACAAAAGTACTCGATTTATGTACTTAAGTAAAAAAGTACTGATAGATAGATTTTGCAATTTTATATAGACTACTTTATTTAATTTTATATTAGCACATATTTTTATAATCCTACTGCCCAAAATACCTGTGATTTTCCCAAAATAACCACTATATGGAGTCAAGATATATATTTTGTTGTTGATATGGACTACGTTGATGAGAGTGATGTAGTAACACTGTGAAGCTTACACTGCGATGTACCTGAGAGAAAACAGATTTGACCGTCTAATTTTCACCAGTAAGAAAAAAAAAAGTGTTTTAAAACTTGTTGTTTTGCAGAACGTCATTTATATATGACATGAGAATTAGGCCTGAAGTTAGGAAGAACATTTTAAGGAAAATATAATTATATTTTCATAATGATTTTTTTCTTCTCAAACCTTGTCTGTGGTGTTAAAAACACCCCTGGCCAAATGCCCCCAGAGGGCATCACTTCCCACTTTTATAATTACTGTAGTTACCATGTTCTGAACATCACATCCTTTCTTTTTCCCTCAGATGGAATCTATCTAGGTGGCTGAATAAAAATATTTGGACTTTATATCTAAAAATTTCCTCAACTTAGCACCAGCAAGCTTGTTAGCTAGACAGTTAGCATCAGCTAACAATATTTACTTATTTTCAGTATCTGTCTACTCGGCTAGTTGATCTAAACAATATAAAAATTTATACTGTTGATAAACAATATAAAAACAGACATCATATAGGGCTAAATGCATTATTTTATTTAATCTGTGTTATTTTAATGTTTCGTTTTTTGACCTAAAACATAGAGACACTGACATTGATCTGTGTGCATTCAAGCATTTCAGTGGGCTTAAATAGATCACCCTTTACAGCAGATTTAGTTCACAAACAACTGACAGTTTTGACCTAAATATGATTTTCAGTTACAATAATTAATCCTAAAATTCGACATTAGTGACTTACTTTTCGCGGCATCAGTTGCACGCACACTCACAAGATCTCCCGGTTCTTTGCTTGTGAGTTCAGTTCACTGGAGACTCGCTCTAAACGGTTCATCTGAATCAGTGAGTTTTCGACTCGAGAACAGCTGCAATCGGATCATTCCAATTCGTGAATGAATCGTTTGTTGCGATTTGCGAACCGATTTCACAAGTTCATTGAAAAGAATCAGTTTGTTCATGAATCAGACACCACTTCTGCATCTCGGAGCATGTGATATATTATAAGAGTAACAATATGTTTTATGAAATGTAGTGAAGTAAAAAGTACGATCTTATGCTTTGGAATGTAGTGAAGTAAAAGTAAAAGTTACTCGAAATAAAACTACTCCAGTAAAGTACAGATACTTGAAAAATTTACTTAAGTACAGTAACGAAGAAGTTTTACTTCGTTACTGACCACCACTGCTGTCTGTGGCCACAATCACCACCACTGATTGGCTGATTGTGGCAGTTGTTTGTTTAGTTGCCCAGAGAGCAAGATGTGTGGTGTGGTGCAGCTTGGCCATTGCTTCAGAGGATATACCCTGCCTCTTATCCAGATCTTTCAGCAGATGCTTGCAACACAGCCATGTGTGCAAAGCACCACCAGCCCAACCTGCTGTTGCATATGCTCTGCCATTCAACAAGGATGTTACTCGCAGAGGTTTGAATGGCAAAGTCTGGAGCCTTCAGTGATGATGTTTCCCCTATTGAGAGTTAGTTGGCAAATGTCTTGTCAGTTGGGAGCTTTGACACATATCCATGCTCCCACATTCCTTCAACATTTGCGTAAATCATGTGATGGAACAAATAAATGCAAGTTGAATATGTTTTCTTCCATGATCTCTCAACCTCAGTATGCAAATAAGGAAGAAATGGAAGGCTCACAGGAACTGAGGGGTTATGGCCAGACAGAAATTGCTTGTTGCCAAACAAACAGCTCCAGAAGACAAAGAAGCTGACAACATGTATTACAGCCGCTCTGACGGTAGCACTGGTAATGATGTCATGGACTGTCATCAGCCAATGACCATGTCGCATTTAAACACATGCTTCAGACACTGGTCATGTTAAGGGTATTTCCCATAGCATCTTCTTCAGATGCAGTGCGAGTTCCCATTCAAAAGGGAACTCTGTAACATTAAAAACTAATTTTGAAAATTACTTTTTTAATGAGAAGTTACTTATTTTATCCAAAACAAGAAATATGTAAAATTCTAAAATTTGTATTTCCCACTGCATACTAAAACAAACAATACAAATAATCATCTTAAAACAAATATTTATTGTGAAGCATCTAAAGCCCTTTACACAGTACTGCAGACAATCTGAATTTCCCACAAAGGTGAACATGATAACATACATTTGCAATAAATTAATAAATAAATTAATGGATGAATGGACTGTGCATTTGGAGTAACTTATCTTTAGGTGCATAATGTTCTCACCGTAATTGTCCGGGGAATTTCAGGTTTCGTGATTTTCAAATACAGCAGACCTGATACTGTGATCCCATAAAAGAACCAGGCAGCAAAGCTAGAAAATGAAAGGAACAATGTTAGAGAAAAAAACTTCACATATGTTTTCACATATGTTCACTTCTTTTTTTATGATTTTAAAATCAGACAGAATCTACAAATGAGCCAACACTTTTTAAACTCCAACTGAGAAAAATTCAAATCTAAACTCCCAGAAGCCCTTAACAATCATTCACCCAGAACAGCCCAGCAACACCCTAGCAACCACCTAGCAACTATCCAGAACACCCTAGTAGCTGCCTGACAACCACATAGCAACCACCCAGAACAACCTAGCAACCACACAACCACACCTAGCAACATTTAGCAACATTAATTAACATGACTTACACTATCAGAAAAATGAACAAAAACAATTATATTTTTTACATTAACAATGTAATTAATGTTCTATTTATTAAAGCTAAGTATGAATCTCATCAAGTTAGTGTTTTAAGCATTTTACATTCATTCAAAAATGATTACTCAAGGTAATAACAAAAACAATATATTATTTTTTTCGGCTTATGTCCAGCTGTTCTTTTTAACAGTACATTTTTAACTTTTATTTATTTATTTATTTATTTATTTGTTTGTTTATTTTTCACATCATCAGTTATCAAAGCTCAGTCACAGACAAAGGGATTTACTGTAAATTTCACCAAGCTGATTACATACTGAAAACTCACTGATCATGTTTTCATGCCGTTTCAAGTCTTATTTTGACATAACAAAGTGGTTATATCTAAGTGAGTTAGAGTGAGTTGTTTACTTACTTTTTTTTTTTTTTTTAAATTGTCTTCCCATTAATGGCATTGTATTGTTCATTCAGACTGATTTGCAAATGCAAAACGTGCACAAACACAAGAGGCAGGATTCATCGCATGAACTAATCACAGCCGAAATGGCCGAACATAACCTTTCATATCCAATCATATGACGATGGAGGAATTGTCTCCTCTCACGTGACTTCACCCCATTCATTCTCAATTACCCACCACCTAACTCAAAGCATGCTTTGGGGGGTCTGTTAAAACTCAGCGGGCTCTATGAACACAATAATAAGCATTTTAAAAAACTGGGTACAATGAGGTGACATTATTTTACTCACCCTTCAACCATTTATCATTAAAAGAAAATTTAAAAGTGTAAAAGCAATAACAAATTACTTTCAACATACCATGAATAACTCCTAAAGATCCTATCCACAGCAATATTACATCTTAAAATTTACATCTTTTTCAATATTACATATAAATATCATTATAGTAGTATGTCTGTATTTTGTGTCAATTACATTTTACAGCATCTATGTAAAAACAAACCTGGAAAGAGACATGAGGATTTGGAAAGAAAAATGAAAGATTCTCAGTGTATTCCAGGGAATTATATCGTAATGGTTTATATTATAAATTAAATCAGACAGACCACAAATGCACAGTATATGTTGTCTTTTTTTCATTTACTTATAGCGGAATATAAATGAAACGTGAAAATAATCAGGAAGAAAATAATGCAGAGGGCTGATAATTATTGTGCCCGAGAGAGCTCAACGCGCTGCAAATAGAAAAAACACCTGCAAATTAAGAAAACAACTTCGTGAATTTTACAACACACGCGCTGCAAATGCTCACAACACAACCAAATAAAGAAACACACTGCAAATAGAAAAAAACACCTGCAAATTAAGAAAACAACTTTATCAATTTAACAACACACGCGCTGCAAATGCTCACAACACAACCAAATAAAGAAACGCACTGCAAATAAAATTCTTTATTTGTTTGTGTTGTAAACATTTGCACCACCTGCTCTCAAATTGATGAAGATGTTTTCTTGATTTGCTGGTGCTTTTTCTATTTACATGTGTTTTCTGAAGTTGCAGCGCGTTGAGCTCTCTCGGCCACCGTAGAAAATAGCTATTCTATAGATATTGTTGTTAGATTACGTCACATTAATATAACAAACGTAACGTAATTTTCCTGACTACTGAAAACAGAAAATGAATGAAAATTTGCAGCCCATTCAGTCAAAATGTCGGATAATGATTATTTGTAGCCCAATCTTATGATTTGAAACATTTTGTTGCAGTCTTTTTGAGTAGAACTTTCCCAAACTGGAAGTGTAAATTAAAATGCAGTAGGCTCGTTAGGAAAAAGGTGGATAGACCCTTTTCACATGACATCACTTAACTTTCTTCCTGATGTGAAGCAGGTCATTCTTACTTCCGTCACCATAGTAAAGCACTATTGCTACCAGCATGGAGTTCACCAAGACACTTGTACACCTGCCACAAATGCGGTTAGAGAATGACTGGGGCTTTCTACTCTTGTCTTTATTCAAGGTGGGGTATCTGGCATATCAGACAAACTTACTGAATACCAATTGTCGAGATTTACCACCAGGAGTCAAGGGAGGAGATGAAAATGGCCCTTAAGAAAATTAACCATGGTTTCACTACAGTAACCATGGTTTAACTATGGTTTTTGTAGTAAAATCATAGTAATCACAAAATTAGCCATGGTTTTACTATAGCATTTGCACTAATGGTAAACTACAAAATTAACTATGGTTTTACTACAAGAACCATGGTTTAGCAATGGTTTTGTAGTAAAACCATTGTAACCAAAGAATTAACCATGGATTTACCATAGCATTTGCATAGTATAGTTCTGCTACAGGGTATTCATGTATGCTATATGGGGATTATTTCGTATTATATGTGCAGCAGCAGTATTTCTTACATGCTTACAGCAGCATGTTGTGGATTCATTGGCAGTAGCAAGTCTTGGTAGCAGCAGCAGCAGCAGCAGAGTAGCAGATCTATTCTGCCAAGACCAAACACATTAACATTATCATGTCCATTACCATGTCAATCATGACAGAACTAGGTTTTTTGTAGTAAAATCACAGCAACTACAAAATTAACCATGGTTTTACTACAGTATTGACAGTGAAATTGACATAAAATTGGGTGAACTATCCCTTTAAGTCAGACAGTCTGCTGTAAGCAAACTCTTCCCTTCAAACTGCGCATTAGTTACTGGACAGAGCCATTGATAACTTTCCCATCCAGCCCTACATCTGGAGAGTCTTGTGTTCAAAGGGCAGATGTGAGCTGCTGGGGCCAGTTGCACCAGCTAGACGTAAAAAAGCTGGATGTAAGCCCTACGCTAGGCTTTGCAACGTCCAGCTTTACGATAAATCTTTACACCTGTTGCACCAACTAAAACTACGACCAGGTGCAACTACGTCCGGCGTAGACGATGCGCATCCACGCTGACACATTTTCCCGCAGTTATAGATATAGCAGAGACGACGTTCACGCTGCAATGTCTACAACTACTACTATAGAACTGAATTGCTCAAGACATCATAACAAGTGAAGCCGCTGCGCCATGATTTCACTGAGTAAACATTTTCTAACAAGTCCGCGTTTTTATATCTGAAGTCTCCCTGCACGTTCCCATGACAGGTTTCTTGAAACAAACATTAAAAATGAAGGCGGCAGGTTAAGTAAAATATAATGAATGTAATACAATGCTTCTTATTTTTTCTAGCTGACTATCGAGTTTATGTACAATGAATGTCTTTCTTGAGGTAAATGTGACTTACGTGACATTGAGTGTTTTACTGACGTCTTTCTGTGGCTGAAAAACCACATTTATGGTTTGTATTTTGTGATAAAACTGACAGAATTTGAAAGCTGATACTTTTTTCTGATTAAAAGTAACAAAGCACAAAACGTCTCAGGTTACATATGTAACCATGGTTCCCTGAGTAGGAAACAAGACACTGCGTCCTCTAGGGGTCGCTATGGGGAACGCCGTCAGCGTGACCCGTGTCTGAAGCATACATACAAAAACACCACATGTTGGCCGGCGATAGCCTATGACGTCACTACCACAGTATAAAGGGGTGCCGGGAAAATATGTCATTCACTTCTTCATCTGAAGCTTGCGTCCGAAGCATGGCACCGAGCCTAGAGGATGCAGTGTCTTGTTCCCTACTCAGGTTATATATGTAACCTGAGACGTTCCCTTTCAAGGGAACTTCGAACTGCGTCCTCTAGGGGTCGCTATGGGGAACGGAATACCCACGCCACCATGCTGAGGGGAGTGCAAGCCAAGCACAAAAGGCGAGCACTAAGTACCAACTCTACCGGCTAAGGGAGTTGCCCCTGGGACGGTTAGACGGCTGTCAGTGACATTATCCCCTTCGGCCAAATGCCTGAGCTGCATACCCCAGAACTTACCTGTTAGGGGCCGGGCCTCCTGGACCCAGGGTAGAGCTCAAAGGCTTGGAATCAGAAGAAGAGATTCCTTTAAGGGGATACGACCAAGCGCCTAGGATAGTAACTAGGTCTTGGCCTGTCACCCAGGGGCTACTGCTTGCTCTGCAAGAGCTCGCTGAAGGAACTGTCTCAACAGATCCTTGGTAGCAACACCCTGTTAA
>JAFVLL020013473.1:0-12705 GCA_021397915.2 Tor tambroides | reverse complement strand
GTAGAGCAGCTAACACTAGGAGAGTGTTATACGCAGGACAATACTCGGCAAACTGTGAAAGGAAGTCCAGTGTTTATGTAGAGTGTGTGATTGTGTGATCATTCTCAGGTGTGAGCGTGATTGGGACAGCTGTGTGTACTTAGTGCAATGAATGATGGGAAATGCAGTCCGTGGGTGATATGTAACTGTCTGTGTGGTGTGAGAGTCAATATGATGGAATAGCGACCTCTGATGGTGAGTGGGTGGAAGATCACGAACCGGATTCGTGACAACAACATGCACTGTTGTTACAAAGAACAAATTCATCCATGAGAAACTTTTATTTTTGTCAAACACATGTTTGTTGCTGTTGTGCTTATGTAGCTCCGGTGAGATCCTGAGGAGGAAAGCCTGACCAGGGCGGTTGAGTTTGTTTTGAATTTTTTTTTTTTTTTTTTTTTAAATGAACAGTTTATTGAACCTTTAGTCTGAATGTGTTTAAAAAGGTGAGCATGCTGAGTATCATATTTGATCCATCAGGTTTTTATGGCTTATATACACTACCAGTCAAACATTTTTGAATAGCAAGATTTTTAATGTTTTTGAAAAAAGTCTCTTTTTATTTAATCCTAAGTGTAGCAAAAACAGTAAAATTTTGAAATATTTTTTACTATTTAAAATAAGTGTTTTCTATTTGAGTATATTTTAAAATGTAATTTATTCCTGTGATCAAAACTGAATATTTAGCACCATTACTCCAGTCACATGATCCTTCAGAAATCATTCTGATTTGCTGCTCAAAAAACATTTATTATTATTATTATTATGTTGAAAACAGCTTAATAGAATTATTTCAGGTTTCTTTGATGAACAGAAAGTTCAGAAGAACAGCATTTATCTGAAATAGAAATCTTTGGTAACATTATAAATGTCTTTATCATCACTTTCGATCAATTTAAAGCATCCTTGCTAAATAAAAGTATTCATTTCTATCATTTGTTTCCCAAAAAAATACAATATATACTGACTCCAAGCTGTTGAATGGTATAGAGTATAAAGCTTTTTATTTCGGATAAATGCTGATCTTTGGATCTTTCTATTCATCAATTAATCCTGAAGAAAAAATGTAATCGACTGTTTTAAATATTGATAATGATAATGATAAAAATGTTTCTTGAGCAGCAAATCAGGAATGATTTCTGAAGATCATGTGACACTGAAGACTGGAGTAATGATGCTGAAAATACAGCTTTGATCACAGAAATAAATTACAGTTTAACACATATTCACATAGAAAACTGATATTTTAAATTCTAAAAATATTTCAAATTGTGCTGTTTTTGCTGTACTTTGGATCAAATAAATGCAGGCTTGGTGAGCAGAAAAGACTTCTTTAAAAACATTAAAAATCTTACCGTTTAACATCTTTTGACTGGTAGTGTAGTCTGATACAGTGAGAATATGGTGGAACAAATAGACTCAAACTGAGCAAAAATATGCACTTTGCTGCATATGCTGAAATTCTGCTGCTTGTGATGTAAATCAATGAGATCTTTGTAACAGTATAACAGATACGGACATAAAATGATCTAGATATCAGTTATCTCCACTAATATATCTTAGAAAGATGAGATTGAAATGATCCAAACATAATGCAATGCAATCCAATGATGATTAAGAGATGAACAAACAACTGTTCCTCAAAAGATCCTGATGATCAGATCTGAGACTCACTGATTTTTACAAAAAATGATTGATGGAGAATCAAGTAAAGCCGAGCTGCTTCAGTCTAGTAAGTGTTCATCTGGAAATATGACTGCAGTTATTCTGACATCTACTTGAGAAAAATCAGTAAATTCAGTAACCAGCTGAAGGTGGACGTTTGTCCAATTACAGTAAAAAACTCTGAACTATCAGTCAAATGGCAGAAGGCATCGAGTAGATTGTGTGTGTCAGGTTGATGTTGATCATGTGTTAGCGTTAGCGTGTGTTACCTGACTCCAGGCGCGTGTGACGGCGGGACCGTTTCCTCTCTGGGTTTGGGTGAGAGTGGCTGTGATCCCGCTCATCTCGTCTCCGTAACGCTGCGGGACGCTCCAGAACCCACTGCCCACGTGATGACCCTGAAACATGCGCCACGAACAGTCAAACACAACAGAGCACACAATGGACAGGAAAGTACGTCTTTCGTTCAGTGTGAGACGGGAGAAGCTGTGACTTTATATTCATGTGCTGACTCATTAAACACATGTGGTCATAAAAATGTTCCCAACGAATCAAACTCATGATCTTGACAGCACCATCTAATAATCGAGCTAACTGTGCTCTGGTACTAGAAATTAGCCTTTTTATTAAGAGCCAACATTAGCCGTTATGTGCCATGTGTCACAATTTTAGGAAGACTGTGTGAATTTAATTAGTTCATTAAAATAAATGTCCAAAAGTCTGAGGTCAGGAATCTTTCTGCTTTTGTTCATCAAGGACACATTAAACTGCTGAAAAGTGACAGTGCAGGCATTTATAATGTTACAAAAGATTTATGTTTCAAATAAATGCTGCTCTTTTGAACTTTCTGTTCATCAAAGAATCCTGAAAAATAAAATGTATCACCATTTCCACAAAAATATACTGTTTTTAACACTGAAAATAATCAGAAATGTTCAGTGTGGCACTGAAGACCGGAGTAATAATGCTGAAAATTCAGATTTGGTCACACAAATAAATTACATTGTGAATATATGTTAAACAGAAAACCGCTATTTTTACATTCTAAAAATATTTCTCATATTTAATGTTTTTACTATATTTTTGATCAAATAAATGCAGCCTTGGTGACTTCAAAAACACTAAAAAATATTCCCAATCTCAAACTTTTGAACGCTAATAACCAGGCCTACAATAAAATGTTAAACACATCATTACAGAGGCATTTCTTTGCCCACGCAATTGAAATCTTTGTGCATTTTTATCAGTTAAGTGTGCAAGTGAAATGAATACAGCTGAACATAATTTTAGGATTAACAAAACTTGGTCCGGTGAATGTGAACAAACTAGTGCAGACCAGTTCTCCACTATAAATATAACAAGTGACTCAAATAACTCCTTCCTGGAAGCATTCCCAGCAGAAAAGGTAGAATATATGAGGAGGAGGAGAAGGAGTCACAGGATCGATCTCTGCCCACATGCTGTGATATAACACTAAAATGATGCATGGAAACGGTATCATGACCTCCAGCGCCTGTGAACGTCTTCTCTCCGCTCACAGAGCAGTTTCATCACCTGACACGCAGTTTGGACACAGGGCCTCACATGTGCTGCGCTCAGAGCGGGCAGCGCTGTGCTGATCAGGTCCCTCTGCTCCTGAACCCGTCTGAATGTGCTGGAGCGACCCCGCCGGCTTCTGCAGGAACCCTGTCAAACACACGGCATGAGCGTGACAACAGGAACTCTTTAGATCAGACGAAAGTCATCATAACAGACTATTACTGCAGATAATCCTGTTACAAAACACCCCGTCTGATAGCGTGTTTTATGTAAGGTTCACTATAGCAAACGGCCTTTGATTCGGACTGGAGTGGCTGCAGTCTTTACTGACTCACCACTTCAGCAAAGCTTCTCCATATATGGAGACCTGAATGCAGTTATATAAACATACAGCAGCCCATCAGACTTATTTCAGGCATTAGAAACTCAAAACACATCATTTCAGTGGTCTAAGAGCAGTTTTCCTACAGTTAACAAATATAATGATGAGGTGGTCTTGTATGGTTTGTTTTTTTAAATGATAAAAGACCCCTTAATGATAAATGATTCCCTTGCAACTCACTTATAGTATATATGTAATATATATGAAATCCTATTATAATTAAAAAAACTGTTTTCTATGTGAATATATTGTAAAATGTAATTTATTCCAGTGATGAAATCTGTATTTTCACCATCATTACTCCAGTCTTCAGTGTCACATGATCTTCAGAAATCATGCTAATATGCTGATTTGCTGCTCAAGAAACATTTATTATGTTGAAAACAGCTGAGTGGAACTTTTTCAGGTTTCTTTGATGAATATAAACTTCAGTGAATTGATGAATATAAACTTGACAACAGTTGTGCTGCCCAATATTTGTGTGGAAACTGTGATGCATTTTATTTTCAGGATTCTTTGATAGAAAGAGCAGCATTTAATCTTTTGTAACAATCAAAATGTCTTATTAATTATCTTATTAGTCATATAATAGACTGTCACTTTTGATCAATTTAATGAATCCTTGATAAATAAAAGCATTATTTTCTTAAAGGAAAATATATATATATATATATATATATATATATATTGTGACGAGTCGGCTGCCTCCCCCCTTTCATATCATCACCACCCCGTCCCTTATTCGCCGCCCTTCACCAGGCTCCCGACGGGAGTGGGCGTGTGAGAGGAGAGGCGGGAAACCAGCCTGTCTGCGGGCGTGTGATGAGGCGCACCTGATCTGAATAGGCCTCACCACTGCTCGCCGCAATGCCGAGCGCCTCTCCTCGAGAGACCGGGTCTCTCCCCGCATGCACGCTGGTGTCCTCGTGGGTCCAGGAAGGGTTGGAGCCGTGAGGGATTCCACGGGCCGCCAGAGACGGCCGAGCAGCCGGACCCGCAGTCCGGACGACGCCGCACCCGACACGACCGTCGGGCCAGGATGCCGGGCCGTGGAGTCCCCCAGGCGTATCCCGGCCCAGGAGAGCAGAGCCGCCAAGGAAGCCGCCGCCCTCGCGCCCGGACCGAAGAGGGGAGCCGCATGCCACCGGACCCGCCCTCTCTGACCCCTTCCTCCTTGAACACTGCCCCTTCCTTCACTAAAGTCTTCAGTAGTCAGATTACAGACATCTAGATTCCCTGTTTATTTTGGACACTTTTCCCCCTTTGGACACTATTTTTGATATTTCTGTTTAATAAAAGCCTCTCCGAGGCCTGACGCCACACCCACTGTGTCTGTCGTTTGCTCCTCCCGCCACAATATGTATATGTGTGTGTGTGTGTGTGTGTGTGTGTGTGTGTAGAAAAATATGAAAAATATTAAATTTATTTCATTTTTTACACACATGTAATGTAATATTGTCAAGACACCTAAATTAAGTCATTGTTTATGGAATTAGATAATTAGGGTTTATTTTGTTATTATAATAAACCAAATAATTACAATATTAATTGAAAAATATTTACTTCTTATTAGGTTAACAGCATATATCTGAGATTAACACTTACCTGTTTATTTATTTTTTCCCGCAAAACTATTTGCAGATTTTTTTTTTTTTTAAATAGCACTTTAAGTTTTCAATAAAATAATCACTATACATTTCATGAGAAGCATAATAAAAATGTAAATGTAATACTATGAAATTTGGTGAATTCTAATGTAAAAGACTCATATGTATTTCATTAATTTTGACAGCCTGAAAAACACATTCTGCACCCTACGCCGGAGTACTACACCAGACAGACTCACGTGAAATGAAGTCCTGCTGTCTGTGTCTCTCTGTCATGTGGCGGCACCAGTGCTGGAGGGCGTGGCTCTGATGGCCCCGCCCCATTTCTGAATGAACTTCGGCCTTATTGTCCTCATTCTCATCCTCCACCCATAGAGGGCGCTGTTCCTGTCGGTCTGGAATCTGCTGCACCAGCTGAGAAAGAGTGTAACGAAAGATTTCAGTAAAACATCTATGACTACCACCACATAATCATTTGTGTTCCCTAAAATATCACTGGCAAGTTTGAAATGATGTGCCATTTCGGCTGTCCGTGACTCTCACCTCCGTCTCTCGCAGCTGCATCTCTGTCCTGAAATCCTCCAGGCTTCCCAGAATGCCGTGCGGCAGCACCAACCCCTGTGCATCGAACCGCGGCCCACCGGGACCTTTGACACACAGAGAGAGTCTACAGAGTCTACTCCTAGTTAAGCGTCCCAAGTCATCTTTTATTTCCTGAAGCAAATTAAAAACAACATGAATAAACTATATGTTCAGATAATGTGTTCTTCTGGCATTCCAAATAAACGAATACATGTGGAAAAAATCCTCTCTCTTCTACTGTTCTCTGCGGCGCCTCCTCTAGCAACAACAACTGCAGCCATTTCAAGCGCAAAATAGTTTAAGACATGCTTTTTTTGGGCGTTAAATAATGGTGCAAATACCAGTAATTTGATGAGCACAAACATTAGTAAATGTGAATACTCTCCTCCCATAAATTTTACGTCTGAAAGGGAAACTCCTACAAATGCATGTCAGTAAGGTCTTTAGTAAATCCTGACATTGTTATTTTAACGGAAAAAGACGGTTTGCGCTGGTGCAAGCTGTTAGTAAAACTGGCCCTTAGTGTTCTGACCCAAAGCCACGCCCACCTACCTGCATATTCAAACGAGTGGGGCGGAGCAACTTCCTGTGGGAGGGGCCTCGCTACAGTGACTCTAACCGTTCTGCTGACCTCATCTGGGGGGCGTGTTTTACGGACGTAAACGCGGGTCATCGATTTGGGCTTCTGGGAATCAGAAGGCGGTTTCGGGACTCGCAGCTGTGAAAACAAAAGCAACAAAACACAATTATATATCGAGAACACAGAAGATATGGAAACACCTCCAGCTGTACCATCAGTGTGAATGAGGCATCACACACACACACACACACACACACACACACACACACACTCTCACCCTCTCCAGGTCCTGAGCTGTGATGGCCAGACTCTGGATGTCGTGTCCGTTCAGAGCAGGACTGTGATCTTCCTCACCCACACATGAGGATGATGAGGAGATCTCCTCACAGCCTCTCAGCAGCTTCTTATCTGACACACGAGAGGAGAGGAGGACGAGACACACCTCAAACCCACAGACGTGTGAAAATCTGACCACTCAAACCAGGGCTGTCAGATCATTAGAATAATATACTGTGATTAATACCAAGACATTGTGACCTTTCATTTTAAATTGCTTTTCAAAGAAAGCACACTTTGATTTTTTTAAAAAAAAACATGCATGTATTTTTCAACATATAAAACTCACTGTACAATCGTGTTCAAAAGTTTGGGTTTTTTTGTAATATTTTTGAATATTCTGCTCACCAAGGCTGCATTTATTTGATCAAAAATACAGTAAAAATGTGAAATATTTCAGTTCAAAAGAATAGCATTTATTTGAAACTGAAATCTTTTGTCACATTATAAATGTCTTTACTGGCATCAATTTAATGCATCTGCTGAATTAAAAAAAGTGACCCCAAACGTATGAACAGTGTAAATGGTGTGAATTTACTTTCCTCATCAAGCAAAGCATATTCAGAGCTCTAAACTTCATTAGACACACATAAACTCCCACAAAAACCCCACTGCTAAAAGATCATTACAGTATGGCATTTCCATAAACAATCAAGAGAAAACAAAACATATCCCAACAAAAGAAGAAAAACACAAGCACTGCTAGTGTAAATGTCAGTAAGTGACTATAAAAGCAACGAGACAAAAACACTGACGCAAAGTGATGAGGGCAAATAATGATATCTGATATATGATCGAATATGACAGCGGCTTTTAGCTATGGAAACACCTGAAGGCACATGGAAACAAACGGCTGTAAATGAGCCTTTCATATCTGCCTTTTATACTTAGCTCTAGTCTGGGGGGAAAAATTCCCCAAAAGTGGCAGAAAACCAGTTAAAAATTCATTTGCATATTTTCAATGAATTTTAGACATTCAACAAACATTTTGCATTTAGAATAAATAATAGTGCAATATAACAATAAATGTATATTATATTATATTATTGCAAATATTAAATTATTTAAAAATATATTAAATTAAAATATTATATTTTTGAAAAAAAATTAAATTAACTAATTAAAGATTAAATACAATTTAAAAATATATTTAATAATTGGAAATGTAAATTAACATTAGCACAATATCATAACAAATTATTACATTTTATTGTATTACATATAAATGGAAAAATATAATATTATTTGAAAAAACTGAAAAATTGTCAATACATTGTAAAAAATCATGTTAATTAATTCACAACTTACGTTAGTGCAATATAACAACAAATTATTATATTATATATAACTATTGCAAATATATAATTTGGATAAAATTAAAATTTTACATTTTATAATTAAATAAAATTAGAATGATTATGAATCTAACATACACTACATTAGTGTGATATAACAACAAATTATGATAAATACAAATATTGTAAATATTATATAATATAATATAATATAACATTTGTGTGAAGGTTAGGTTAAGAGGTAGGGTTATAGAAAATATGATTAGTTTTTTGTAAATCAATAAAAGCGGATGGAAATTCCCATTAGATACACACATGTGTGTGTTTAGACAGAGAGAGAAGAGCAGCCCACACAGATGAGAGCAAATACTAATGAATCACCCAGTGTACTCACACACACACACACACACACACACAGAGTCATTTAGAGCTGACATGCTGTTATATAAGCCTGCATGGCGTTCTGCAGACGGATAGCTGTTGCCATGGTAAAAACACAATAAACCCCCCCCAATCAAACACACACATCCCAGTGTCCCCTGCTGCTGCCAGTCTTTCCTCTGAGGAGTCAGAACATCCTGTGTTGATTCACAGGTGGGATGTCAGATGAAAAAGACAGAGGTGAGATTGATCTCAAAAGTATGGAGGATTCACAGGAGGACAACAAATGAGGTAAACACTTTTTCTGCTCCATCTCTCTCTCTGACAGGAGCATCATGGACCGATTGAGAGAAGTGAGAAAGTGAGGATGACCGGAGACTATGTCCTCATATCATGTCATATTCACAGTCTCACACACACACACACACACACACACGTCTGGTTTGCTATCCTTGGGGGGACTCTCACAGGCGTAATGTTCTTCTGCTGTACAGACCGTATTTTCTATCGTCCTACACCAACCCTACACCTAAACCTACCCCTTACAGGAAACTTTCTGCATTTTTACATTTTCAAAAAACTTCATTCTGTGTGATTTATAAGCTTGTTTACCCGTGGAGACCTCAATTTAGGTCCCCACCGTGACACAAGTCCCCATGAGTCTGTGTGTATTCAGGTTTAAGTCCCCACCGGGATAGAAAAACAGGCGCACACACTCACACACACACACACACACGTTTACTTAGCTATCCAAATGGGGACATTCCATAGGCGTAATGGTTTTTATACCGTACAAACCGTATTTTCTATTGCCCTACTCCAACCCTACACCTAAACCTACCCCTTACAGGAAACTTTCTGCATTTTTACAATTTCAAAAAAACTTTGTTTAGTTTATTTTTAAACCCGTTTTACAAATGAGGACGTCCCCAAAGGGAGGTTTTTGGAGATTTTGTCAGGTTTACCTCACTTTTGGGTACAAATTTGTCCCCAAAATATGGTTAAGTAGGTACACACACACACACACACACACACACACACAGACACACACTCACACAAACACACACTCTCACTCTCTCTCTCTCACACACACACACACACACACACACACACACACACTCTCACTCACACACACACACACACACACACACACACACACACACACACACACTCTCACTCACACACACACACACACACACACACACACACACACACACACACACACACTCTCTCTCTCTCTCTCTCTCTCTCTCTCTCTCACACACACACACACACACACACAGACAGAGCGACCGCAAAACATATTTGGACACTTTACTTAATGTCTTCAGATAATTTCATTAGACAATAAACAAGTGTCACTTATTGCAAAGAAACAGCACAGGTTTGTTATTAATCTACACTGTATATAAACCGAATCATAAACTGGTTGATCTGGTGTCGGTTTATTATTTTAGGCATATTTGAGAAGGACTAAACCTGTTAAGAAGTTGATTTGAATATGATAATACCTGATGGAAGATATGACAATACCTTTGAATATGATAATACCTGATGGAGGCCTCGTTTCTCTTTTGTTAATCCTGCTGGTTGATTTCCTGATGCTCGCCATGAAGCCAAAACACGAGAAACCTCCGTTTACAGCAGGTGAAGTGCTTAACTGTTGGTGGAGATCGTCTTAGGAACTATTGGATTAGTCAAACCCAGCAGGCGGACATTACTGCAGAGAAAGTTGACACTAATTGACCCGCTGCTGTACATCACTTCCGTGTACGGACGCGTTGCCGTAGCAACGGATGCGCTCGTTTTAAAATCGTATATTTTATAGCTTTTCTTCGCTGTAGATTCAAATTGGGGAAAATAAAGAGCATAAAACAGCACAGGAAAATGTTGTTTCCAAATGTATTCATTTGCTTAATTGTTTTTGTTTATTGAATCAATATTGCTATCATGAGGCTGTTCCGTTTTTCTTTTTTCTTTCTTTTTCTTTTTTTTTTTTTTCAAACAAATGTTTTAAATTTCTTAGTTGTTCTGGTATTTCAAAAAGCCATATTTAAATTATAGAAATAATGTGGTTTAACAGGAAGCCATTGTGTGTCACGTGACAAGAAAACTCTAAACTCTTTTGAATGCTTTTATTTATTTAGCTTTTGTTTTAGCCTTTTTATGTTGGCCTTTTTATTAAAAAAAATAAATAAATAAATAAATAAAAATACCTGTCACGCTGAATAAAAGTGTCTGGAAAATGTTTGGATCAAGTAATATTGAGTAGCCTAACTTACAAAATCTGTTACCTACTCGAATATGTAAACAATATTTTCTAATTTGTATGAAAGAGGATTTCAAACGATTTCTCATTTTTAACCTCTCGGGCATCCTTCAATATAAATGTTGAACAAATTAATAATAAATGAATTTATTCTCTTTTATTCCAAAATGTTTTCCACTGAAAATGTGTTTTATTTTATTTAAATTCACTCTGACTTAATTAAAGCCCAGGAAACAGACTTTATCACAGCCTGTACTCATTAAAAGAAAACATCCTGTTTTTTTTTTGTTTTTGTTTTTTTGTTTTGTTTTTGTTTGTTTGTTTGTTTTATGTGATCAATATCGTGGCGCTATTACGTTTTTGGAACAAAACATTAAAAATGCAATTCATACAAAAAAAAAAAAACGTTTTATGATGGACATATTTTTCAATTTCTTAGTTGTTTCAATATTTCAAAAACTCATTTTAAAATACTTCAAATAGTGTGGCTTAACAGGAAGCTATTTTATGTCATGTGACAAAAACTGTAAAACAGACCCCTTCAGACCCTCAGGACTGCAGTTATTTATTTATTTATTTATTCATTCGTTCATTCCTTTTATTAAAAAAAAATACCGTGTCACTTTAAACAAAAGTGCCTGCCTGATGCATAAAAATTAAAAAGTCTGGTAGCTTATAAAATTTCTATTAAATGTATAATATTTGTAAAACCATAATATTTTCTAATATGTATCAAAGTAGAACGATTAAGGATTTTCCCTTTTTACCCTCTCGGACATCCTTCAATACACATATTGAATGCATCAATAATAAATTAATGTATTCTCTTTTATTCCACAATGCTTTCCACTGAAATGTGTTTAATTTAATTTATTTATTTACATTTCCTCTGACCTAATTAAAGCCCAGCGAGCAGGCTCTATCGCCGCTGTAGGCTGTGCTGATTACCATCATGCACTGCTCGGGGAAACGTGTTGTTCCTGCGGGTACATAAGCGTGGCGCACCTGTCAATCACACCGATGACGCGCACGCGGGTATATAACAAGCAGCGCGCAGCAGAGCGCACTGAATAGTAGCTACTTCTACAGAGCGCACAAGCAGAGGTGGATGTATCCGATCAATATCAAACAGATCTGCCTGTCTTCAATGTGTCCCGTCATGGACCAGAGCGTTAAAGCGGTGATCCAGCACCAGACCCGCAGCTCGCCCAGCGTCCTGCTCGCGTACAAAAACGCGACGCAAAGACTCGGCGCCACCGGGTTCAGCGTCAGCACGCTCTCCAAAGCAGGAATGGGGATCCTGAAGCTGGCCACGACGCAGCTGAAGCAGCAGGAGAAGAAGGCGAGGGTGGTGCGGGCGTCCAGTCTGGGTAAAGTCCCAGAAAAAAAGTCGCCTCTGGACCAGCTGGCCGCGCTGGTCCTGCACGGAAACACGCGTCTCCAGCCGCTGGCGAGCGAGTCCCGTGTTACCAAACCGCAGAACTGCAGGCGCATCGTGGTGCTCGGCGCGCCGCGGGTCGGGAAGACCTCCATCCTGCGCCGCTTCCTGCGCGACGGCTTTGAGGAGCGATACGAGCCGACAAGTGAAGATTTCCACCGGAAACTCTACCAAATCCGCGGAGAGACTTACCAGATAGACATACTGGACGCGTCCGGGGAGAGGAGCTTCCCCGCCAAGAGGAGACTGTCCATCCTGACCGGTGCGTAAGTTTCAGATATGCTCTTACTAAGATCGTTTTAGCTATGCAGCGTTCCTGATGTGCTATGCATGTTCTGAAGAACTTGGTGTCCTTCAGATCAGTTTATCAGAGGATTTCCAAAGCACAATTAAACAGATAAAGAGCTAGACGGTGAAAAGTTATCTGTGAAACCAAACTGCTATCTGGTTCTAATTGAAATCTTGTTTCTGGAACTATTTAGTTATTTGTGTATGTTCTTTGTTGGTAAAACCGAATGAATGCACCGAATATGGCACCAAGGACAAAAAAAAAAAAAAAAAAAAGTTCTTTTTGACATTTATTTCTTTCATT
>JAFVLL020013472.1:0-15334 GCA_021397915.2 Tor tambroides | reverse complement strand
GGAGCTGCACTTGCATGCCCGAGAGGCGTTTCAAAGATGGCCTCAGAGTAACATGACTTGTCTTAAAGAGATCAGTGTTGCCAATTTAGCTATTTTGTAGCTAGATTTAGCGACTTCCCCACCCCTTTTGAGACTTTTTTCAAAAGTTTATGGACAGATATAGCAACGTCTTGGACAAACCTTATCTAAGTTCTCATCTTGCCCACTGATCTGTATTCATTTTTATATAGATCAGTGAATTTGCCATTATGATGTTATCTGGTGACATTTAGCTACCAGTTTTAGCTACTTTCAATTGAAAGCAGTTGGCAACCCTGAAAGAGATTTTGGTTGAACTAAAGGCTGTTTGTTCAAACCTACACCTCCATTACCCTAGTAATGTATTGAAAGACACTTTTGTAATCTAGATGAAACAGAGCTAAATAAAGAAGTGACTGTGTTTTAGTGATTGATTGATTGAGTAAGTGAGCAGTAATTACATAAGATAAGACAGGAAACACACCCAGCTTCTGGATATATTCAGACAACAGTGTCATTATGGTTGGTGACAGTATAGTTAGTCATGGCAATGAAGCAGTGGCCATGCTGTTAGTGCTTCATGTCCACATCAACTCAACAAAATGACTGAAGCAAGGATTTCAAGCAGGCTTAGTCTGCACAAATCTTTAATAAACCTCTAAAAGAGAGGCAGAAAAGCAGAATTTAGTGTGTCAGAATTTAAAGTCTTACATCACCACACCCTTTCCAAAACCAACACAAACATTGAATAAGCCACAGCTTCCTGTATGAGACCAGCGCATCAGTTTCTGTTAGAGTACGGCTGTTTCCTGCCCTCCGCCCCATAATATGCACTTACGATGACTTGCTGTGACCTGTTAGGATGTGTATTTTTTTATGTTGAACAAGAAAAAGCATGTTAACAAATTAATATACTGTATATACAGATTCCTAAGGCCTCACAGGTGGAAATGTATTCATTTTAAATTTTTTCCTATTTTAATGCTTTTTTTTATTACAAAATATATTAACATATTGATAATTTGAGTGAAAAATAAAAAGAACATAACCTTTAATTAATAACTTTTAGTTAATATTTGAATTTTATTTTAATACTTAATATTATTTTATTGAACAATTTCTTACACACATGCACACACACACAATTATGAACAAAGAAATGCTATGATATAAAATGAAATACTTCAAATGAAAAATTTCCAGGAAGATAACAATATTATGTATCTAAATTACAATATTAAATATTTTAAGAGACGTGGCTAGTCGAATAGTATTATAGTTCACCCTTAAGTGTAAAATGTAAACATGGATTAAAATGTTTAATTTTTAAATGAGATTTATTTGTTATAATAATTTCAAATGTATTACTAATTTGTATGTGTGTGTGTGTGTGTGTATATATATATATATATATATATGTATGTATATGTATGTATGTATGTATGTATGTATGAATAAATGATTGAATTATAATAAATAATAAATTATCAATTATATTTGTATTTTTGTGTTTGTGACAAAACATGATGTACACAAACATATAAATATAATTGATAATTTAAAATAATTTAATAACACACACACACACACACACACACACAATACAAAACACAAAAATATTTCATTTCGATTACTAATAATTTAATAATTAATTATATTAATTATATTCAAATAATGATAATTATTCAAATTAATAATACATATTTTAAATAATTATATAAAACAAGTGTCATTAAAAAAATCCGCATTCAAGTTCCCAACGAACTATAATACTTTTCTACTTGTCCGCAAGCGTTCACTTTGTAACAGAGCCAAAGTTCAAATAGTTCAAATCTACATCTCTGCTCCTATTGGCTGAAGAGCGTACATTGGCAATGAGCGGAAGTCTTTCAGCGTGAGTGAGTGTGAGCCAGAGGGACAGAGTTGTGATGGTAAGTCCGGTTCTTTTCCGCGAACCGGTTCTTTCGGACAGTTCGTTTCAATGAACCGGTTCAAAAAACTGGATCATCGGTTATTTTACGCCCTAATGTAATGACGTCATTCGCGATGACTTAATGATATAATCTGTCGTCCCGGACCGGGATGAAAATACACATTCAAATATATGAAGTCAATCATAACTTCAGTCAGTTAAAACATCATAATCATGATCTTTAAAGTTTACAATTAAGTTGCAAGCACCCAAATACAGGTTCAGGCATGTGCATACAAGGATTTAAGTCTTGATATACAGATTAGATACATTCATCTTTTAAAAAATAAAATAAAAATAAAATATATTTTATATTATCACACTTTCTGATGTTTAACAATACTTGGATAACATGCTTTTCGTCCGCTTGAAAAATTACACGCATGCGCAGTAGGCTATCATCAGCTCATCGGTTCTCAAATCGGACGTGTCCGAAAGAAACGGTTCTCGGTTCAGTGTACTGGTGATCCGAAAACCGTTGCAACCGGTTCTTGACTCGAGAACGAGAACCGCTCTAACCGGCTCACTGCACGCGCGTTCAGTGTATCAGCTGCTCTGCTCGCGCTCATCATCAGTTCTATTTCATACAAACTCAATTTGTGAATGTGTCATCATTAACTATAATTACAGCACAGGTATTTCATAAATCATCCCTTCCTATTAAACATAGAGTATATATGGTCCAAAATCCCTGACAAACTTTGGCCTATAACCTAACAGAATCTTCAACCAAACAAAGTACACAGATTAGATACATTCATTTAAAAAATATATATGTTTTATTATCACACTTTCTGATGTTTTACAAAATACTTGGACAACATGCTTTTCGTCCGCTTGAAAAATTACACGCATGCGCAGTATCATCAGCTCATCGGTTCTCAAATCGGACGTGTCCGAAAGAAACGGTTCTTGACTCGAGAACGAGAACCGTTTCAAACGATTCAGTCCGATTTGGTGAACTGGTTCGACCGGTTCACTAAGAAGATCCGGTTAAATCGAACGATTCGTTCGCGAACCGGACATCACTAGAAAGAGGTGGGAGTCTGTCCCGTTCAACAAAAGTGACCCGTCAGGGAAAGTTGCCGGTGGGAATAGAGTCAGCGCTGGTTATCACATCTAAACAAGCTCGACAAGAATGGAGATCGAGAAAGAAGTTAAAAAGGTACGCTTATTGAACTGGTCGTGGTCCAAAAGATTAGTTGCAGAAACATTCGGCAACGCCCTTAAAGGTAAAGCCACTGCCATTGTTATACATGGCGAAACATTTGGCATTACAACTCTCACGTTCGAGGCCGAGTGATTAAAAAACTTGTTTACATTTAATGAGAAATAGGAAGTGGTCATTAATAGGAAGTAAAACATAAAAGGAAGGTTCCTGGTTCTTCTTTATTTGATAGAAACATGAATTGAATTTCATGTTTTAGTTAAAAGAACTTATAGACTTTCCTTTTCCAAACTGTAAACAAGTTGGAAGTTGTTGTGAATATTATGTTTATTTCCATAGATTCATTTACTAATCTTATATGGTTGTCACTGCAGCAAGTGGGTTTCTTTCATCACTTATTGCAGCAATTCATCCACTATTGTAATGGTTGAAGTTTAGTGGTGATAAAACATGTTTTGACACACAGCACATGTACGGTAAAGAAAGAAGTGGGTTTTTGCAAGAGGTGATGTAAAGATGTGAGATGTAAGTTTTAGTTCAATCCAAAATGAAAATTTTGATCATTTACTCACCCTCATGTAGCTCCAAACCTGTATAACGATATTCTTCTGTGAAACACAAAAGATATTTTGAAGAAAGTTCTTCAAAGACAATGAATGATGACTGAAGATGTCAAGCCTCAAAAAGGATGTACTTTCATGTTCCATACAAGTAGTCAATATGACTTGTGCACTGTGATGAATGGACTGAATGAAATTTAAGTCATTTTTTACTTAAAATCTTGACAATCAGATTGATTTGAATCCGATTCACAAACCAATCTGAATGATTCGTTCACAAATCTTGATGCAGTTCTCAAGTTTAGCTCGCAGACTCAATGATCTAATCATAACAGTTAGATTCTCACTACAGTTTCGACAAATTAATAACATGTTATTTCAACCTATTTCTCTCACAAACCAGGCAGAAAAGTTAAATATAATGTATTATAGATTAATGCTATTTTACGGCAATTTTGCATCCTTTTTGGAGCCGGAAAGTTGCAGTCATCATTCATTTTCATTGCATGGAAAAGAACAACCAACAATCTTTCAAACAATATCCCTTTAAAAGAAATGAATATTACATTGTACATTACATTTCCACATTTGCATAAAATTGCAAAAAATGATGTAGTAAGAGTTCAAGAGTTTGTCAAGGAAATGGTTAACAAACATTAACATTTGTAATGTTTAAAGCAACTTTAGCTGATGCAATATTTTTTTCATTTGCTAAATCTTTGTGAATGCCGCATAATTTTCTCTGCCAAATAGATGTTTTTAAAAGCATTAATTGAGATTTGCACTCTGTGTTCTCAGGAGCTAGTGTAGGTAGGTACAGTATAAATATTAGGTACAGGTTTATGGGCCAAAATGCCACAGTGGGCCTCATTGTCTCGCTGTTAAACAGTAACTCCTCAGGTCTTGATTTTTAAGCTGAAAAATGTTCTTCATCAACACAGAAGATGTGCTAAGCCCCCCAGGCGTTCTCCATCTTAATAAATACTTGACCTTATAAGGCGGTCTTCCAGCTGAGGAGCTGTTGAGACCTGCTAAGACAAGAATAAGCTTTATAAAATAAATATTATAATATCTAGTGAGGTAGACTGATTTCAGATGTTTCTTAAATATATATTGCACTTGAAATTTCTTGTAGAAATGGAAGAGTAGTTTGAGAGGCATTCTTCTCCTTCCTTTAATTATGGAAATTATGTCCTGCTTCAAACTAAAGAGCATTTTGTAAGGCCTGTAGTTTCTTGTCCTAAATAGTAAGTTCTATGAAGTTTCAAGAAGCACATGATCATGTCACTTAAGGAGAATTCTTAAAAAAAACTTTATTAAATCCGCCTTTTAATGAATCTTGTCTGCTTGTCTTATAAAAAGAGGAACCCAGAAGAAATGCAACTTCACCTTTGTCGGATTTGGCAAAATTAGTAAAGGAATACATAGGCGACAAGAGTTTAGAGAGCATTTGTCATGAACATGCTTTTTCTTTCTTTCTTTATTTGTCTGTTTTATAAATTATTAGAAGCACAAATGTCTTTTGAAGTTGTGAACTGGAAATGCAAATCTCTTGTGAGATCTAGAAGACATGTTAGAGAATAAATAAATAATTAAAAAAGAAATAAAACATTTTGTCCCAATAGTTTACTAGCTGAATACTTGCTAAATTCACAACCTTTTTTACCCATTTTGGCATAGTTTATTTATTTAAATATGCTTTTTTTAAATTTCTGATTATTTGACTAATACTGTTGTTTGATATGTGTTTGTGACTCGGGAAACGTCTTTTGTTGTTTTGTCAGATAACCCTGGGCCATGAGATTGGAGCTGGAGCTGCCTGTCTGAAATGCAAGGACAAATGTGAAGGCTTTGAGCTTCACTTCTGGCGGTTTGTGCTTGCTTCCTTTCTACATATTTGTGCAATGTTATTATTCATGCATGTGGTTTTCATTGCGAAAAATGTATCTAATCATGTTGGGTCATCATTGATTTGACTTCTCTTTTTTATCCATCATCATCATTTTGTCAAACTCACCAACATGCAATACCGTATCTATCTGGCAAAAAGCTGTCACACTGAGAGAGCTCTGGCCATTAGCCGCACTCTGTTGGTTTTCCTGAAGTGAGAACCACAGGTGCCAAGATGCCTGTGCCAGAGCTCTATCACTGCAGCGGTGGTGCGTGCCATTCCCAATCACTCTCATGGGGTTTCAGGAATTCTTTGAATGAAAAGACATCAATGTGGAGACAGGTCATTGGATGCAGAGCCAGAGACTTCATCTTTGTGTTTGTTTCTATGCAGCAGGGAAGGGCAACTAGCTATACAGTGCAGAACAGAATTAGTCAGGTCTTGGTAGGGTTTCTATGGAAGCTTATTTCCACCATGGAAAATATAAATATAAATCTATTTTTCACACAATTCTGAGAATTGTGAGTTATAATTGCGACATATAAACTTTGCAATTGTGCGGAAAAAAGACAGAATTGTAAGACATAAACTCACAGTTGTGATTAAAAAAAGTCAGAATTATGAAATAAAAAGTCAAAATTACCTGTATTTATCTCTTTTATCTGTGACCGAAACAGAATTGCGAGAGAAGAGTCCATATTGTGAGATGTAAACTAAGAATTCAGAGAAAAAAGGTCAAAATTGTGAGATGTTAATGCAGAATTGTGAGGGGAAAAAACTGAATTGTGAGGTAGAAACTCTGAATTAAGTCTGAATTAAGAGTTTAAAAAAATCACAAAGACTTTTAAGTTTTTATTCTGTGGCTAAAATAAGCTTCCATGGGTTTCCATGTTGTGTTGTGACTCAAACAGGCTTAGACTCAGACTTCCTGTGCCTCATCTTTCATTCAAAGTCATTCTTTTGTAAATGGCTTTGGATAAAAACATCTGTGCTTGATGCTTTGGATCACTGACATGCTGAAACATTTCTTTTGGGTGAAGATAAAGCCTCTTTGGATTTGTGGCTACGATTTATGTTTAGCATTTCCCAAACGCCATCTTTCTTGCTCCTTGGCTCTCATTGATATGTTAAACAGCCCAAAGTGTCTTTAAAGGGGCCACATTCTACTTTTATAGCATTTTATTTTCTTCACTTATAATGTTAGTCAAGGTTTCTTGTACCAAAAAGTCATCTTTTAGTTTTCATGACCATTTTCTACCCTCTTACTGAGCCTGTGTTGACAATGACAGCAACAACGTAACCAGAAAACATATATTTTTCCATTTAAATTGTCAACAAACTCTACCTTTTATTTATTTTTGAGTTTTTCGTGCAATGTCCCATGTAAACCATGAAGTCAACTCGCAGATAAACAACATACTTTATCTTGCTGTACAGAAACAGTCCTCTTTATCTCTAAAGTTTTAGCCTACAGCTCTCAATGCAACACAATATGGTTTGTTTAGTATGATTTAATTATATATGTTATAGAAATGCTCCAAAAATCAAGCCGAAAGTGATTTAGTATGTAGCCCATGCCGTTCTTTTTCCAAGTAATTACAGAATATCTGTGCATGCCTTAACTTGACGTGCTTAGCGATCCAAAATAATGTTATCAGACTCTTACCTAAACAAAACAGACATTACTCAGAGAGACAGCTCATCCTACAGTAAAAACATGCTCCTTTCATTCTCTATCAATCACTTGAGCTTTTAAAATACAATAAATACATTAACACAAGCCTTTTTTCTCAGTATGCTGCTGTTCGGTTTGGTTCTTCATACACTACAGTTCAAAAGTTTGGCATCTGTTTCTTATGCTGCATTTATTTGATTAGAAATACAGTAAAACAGTAATATTGTGGCATTATTTCATATGTTGAAAATGGTTATGCTATTTAATACAGTATTTTTGCAGAAACTGTCACACTTAGGATTTGTTGATGAATATAAAGTTCAAAAGAACAGCATTTATTTGAAATAGAAATCCTTTCTAACAATATAAAAACTTTAGTGTTACTTTTGATCAATTGAAGTCCTTGCTGAATAAAACTATTGATTTCTTTTAAAAAATCTAAATGAGCACACATTTTTGAATGGTAGTAAATGGTTTAAATTGTTTCCACAGGTATTCACCCCCCCAAAAAATGATGTCTTCTCTTTTAACAGAAAGATTTGTCGAAATTGCAAGTGTGGCGTTGAGGACCATGACGTGCAGCTCGAGACTGAGGAGAATAAGAAGGTGGGGAAGCTTTTTGAGGACACCAAGTACACAGGCCTTATAGCCAAGCTGAAGAGAGATGGCATCCCATCTTATAGAGGCAACCAAGTCACCATCTGCATCCCGGCCACCACCGTCAGCACTGCTACTCCTGTTCCTGCTGCCAGCATTATCCACGGCTCCAGCCAGATCTCTGCTCCCAGCGCCCAGCCTCCTTATTCCTCACCTGCTGCTGCAGTTCACTCCCCTGCTTCCCCTGCAACGGGCCCTACTGGTGCCCCAGGAACAGGCTCCACTGCTGCCCCAGCAACAGGCCGCACTGCTGCATCAGGGCCAGGCCATAGCGTGGTTTCCTCTGCTGCCACCCCAACTAAAGGCCCTGTTGCTGCCATGACTGTTGTCCCATCCCCTACCCCAGTGCCTGCCAAAACGGATGTGGTTAAGTCCGTTACCTATGAATGGGCTCCACCTGGGCTCAACCAAAGCTTGGTATATTATGTTATATTATATATTTTGAAATATTTAAATATATATGAATGTATGCTTGAGGGCGAAGTTTATAATTGTACTGTGATACTTGGGTCCACTAGAGGTCACTGTTCTCCACTTCATTTTTTGAGACTTGTCTTTTTAAAGAAATAATCTAATAGCTAAATATTAGAAAAAAGAGCATTTATTAATTTACCCAATAATTAAAATGAAAAACAAAAAATCAAAAAATACAATAAAGTGCATAAGTTCTTTTCATTTTTATTTAAAAAATGAGGCCTGCATAAATCTGTTATTTTTAATAAAAATTCTGTTGCAAAACTATACATAAAAAATTTGAATTATTATTTTTAATTATACAATTTTAAATAAAGATTTTTTTTGGTATTATAATATATTTATCAGTTCTTTCAATCATTTAAAAAAATAACTAATTAATTGCACATTTATTTCTGAAATTAATCGCGATTAATCCCACCTAACATTGAAGTTTTTAAATATATTTTTTATATTGCAATAATTTCACATTCAGTCTTCAAATTAATGTAGAAACAACATAAAGAGAATATATATTTTTAATATTTGTTTAATGGCATCTTTTTATGACTGAAAGCAAGTATCACTGATACCAGTCCTACTGCTTTCTATAGGAAAATTTATTTTTTTCTCTAATATTTATCCATTGACTATAGTGTTCAACATTACAGTATAAATGAGAGCTATCAATATTAACAGTTATAAGACTTTAAAAAAATAACCACTTCTAATTTACAGGAAGTGAATTAAATCAATCTTCACATAAACCCTTTATAATAAATGTCATATTTACCTGTGTCCTTCAGCAAGTAGGAAATATACAAAAATTTAATAAAGTTATTAAACACTAAATTCTAAATTAAATATAGATGAATCTATATGTAATTGAATATAGATGAAAGGAACAAAAGTTATTGATTTAGTCTTTTTTTCTTTTGTTCTTTGATTAACAGACATCACAGCAGCTGGGTTATTTGGCTGCTATTACTTTAAGAGCTGCCGCTGCTGAACATGATGTGGCTCTGACACGTATGCTCGTAGTTTCATTCGCACTTTAATATGAAATGATACAGGCTACAGCGTGAGCCACTGAATTTGTGCGTGCAATTGAAGAGCACGTGTTACAAGCACAGTATAACGACTGACAGGACAGGAAAATTCATTTTTACTGACATATGGCCTGACAACATCTCATCTGATCGCTATTCACTGTTGTTCTACTGAAGGTGCCTCGTCACCTGTACCTTTTCCACGCTCGTTTCACTAGTGCCTGTCGCTGAGGCGAAGTTGGAGTGCGCGTCTAAAAAGTCTCTTGTGTAATGTAGTCTTAAAGATGTTCTGCGTCTAAATAAATGCAATTCTTGTCAAGAAAAAAGAGACAGAAGCAGCAGTTGTAAATGGGGTGGCCACCCTAGCCCCGCCCCTGCGTCAACTGCGTTAAATATTTTTAACGCTGCTAAACTGAAAAAATTAATCACCTGCATTAACACGCTAATTTTGACAGCACTAATATTTATTAATTCAGTTATCATAAAATAATTCTAACATTTCTCTTAGAATATCAAAAATAAATGAAAAAAAATATGCGAGGAATACTTCACCAAGGATGAAAGTCCTGTCATTTACTAAATGTCTTGTCACTCCAATTCCATACAATATTGTCATTTATTTTTCACTCAGAAATACACCACATTACAAAAGTTAAATGGGTTCCACATTTAATTTCATATTAACCAAAAACATCACATCTGTCCTCTTAGGCTCTGCGATACATGGAGCTTCTGCCTCCGGAGCGGCGGCCCATCGCTGGTACAGCGGGAGCAGATTATCGTAAGAAACAGATGGCCAAACAGCTTCCCGATCACGACCAAGACCCCGAGCGCTGCCACGAACTCTCGCCCGGCGAGGTTAAGCAAATGCAGCAGTATGTCCGCAAGTACAAGGACGAGGCATTGGGTGTAGGCGACATCACCCTGCCCGAGGAGATGGGACAACAGGCAGGTATGGCTGGGGAAAAGGGTCCTCAAGGCCTCGGGGCGGGAGGGAAACCTGGTGCTGGAACAACAGGGACTCCAGGAGACAAAGGTGATGCTATTGCTACGATGGGAAAAGTTGGCGCCCCAGGGGCTGCTGGGATGTCACCCGCTGGACCTGTTGGTAACTATGTAAGTATGCCATTCCTACATACATGTTATGCTAAATGCAACTCCGTTTGTGAAAGTTGATTGTCATGGATACATTTTTTATTACATACAAATAGCTTTTGTAACCTTTCTGTTCTCATTATCCCTTTACATCTAAATGACTCTCAGTCTAATTTATAGGCATTTAAATGTCACCATCTATTAATGAAAAATCCGCTTTGGAGCTGTTGAGCAGCAGTATTTATTTCCACCACATGTGCACTACGGGAGTCAAATCGTTCTCCGGCGCTTATCTCCAGATTCACTTGATTAACATAAGAGCAGTTCAGATTCTGCCAAGCCCGTGTTAGTCAGGCAGTTGGAATGAACGTTATGTTCTTCCAGAGATCTTCATAAATTAGCATGCTTGACTTAGTCCCTGTGGTTATGTTCAAGCTCTGGTGGATTTTTCCAAAATCTATTGTAAGCATTTGAAATCTCATGATGGAAACGCATGTATGTCATCAGCCTAATGCTTTTGCCTTTTTTAAGAGATAGTTTACCCCAAAATGAACATTGGGTGGGTCATTGTTTACTCACCCTTATGTTGTTCCAAACCTGTCCGGTCTTTTTCCCTGGAACACATAAAGAGAATTGAAATCATCTTTACCAGCTCTTTTGCCTAGAACAACATGTCATAGCAATCACATTTGTTAAGCTCCGAAAAGCACAATAAATGTGATGCATAAAATTTGTTTATTATATTTCAAGTCGTCTTTTGTCAAACTACAGCTTTCGGATGAACAACCCAAAATTGTTGTTATTCAATGAAAATCTTGCCCTCTGCTGCAGCTTTCCAATCATATTCCAAAAATAGGTTATTGCATAAATACGAATAAATTCTTCACTGATGTTTCTGCCAAGCTGAACTCGTCCCCGGATCTCTGCCCACAGTCATGTCACCGCTGCCAGCTGCCCATGAAGAAGGGTGAGCCAGCGGTGTACGCAGAGCGGGCAGGCTACGATAAACTCTGGCACCCGGCGTGCTTTGTGTGCTGTACCTGCACCGAGCTACTGGTGGACATGATCTATTTCTGGAAGAAGGGTCAGCTGTACTGTGGCCGCCATTATGGAGACAGTGAAAAGCCTCGATGTGCAGGTTGCGATGAGGTGAGTGGAGGCAAAGTAGTTCACATGGTCAATGTCACGAATTTGCTTACATTTGATTAGTGACCTAGATCTCTACTTGTTTGAAAACCTTAAAACTTTGATTATTTCCAGGTTTAAATTAATTTCAATGTCATCTCTGATATATAGACCTCACCTTATGTTTTGTGTTAAAATCTCAAACAGTCTTAGTAAAATAATGAATGCAATTCTGTCGACTGTTGTTAAATTGTTTTTAACATACCATATGGTTCAAAGCACAATACTGAGGGGGAAGTGTGTGTGTGTGTGGTCTCCAGCTCATCTTCAGTAATGAGTACACCCAGGCTGAGGGTCACAATTGGCACCTGAAGCACTTCTGCTGTTTTGACTGTGACTGTGTTCTGGCTGGAGAGACCTACGTCATGGAGAATGAGAAGCCTGTTTGCAAGCCCTGCTACATGAAGAACCACGCTGTGGTAAAGAGGAGACATTCCTTAATTTCTCTCCTTCTCTGTCTCTGCTCTATACAAAAATGACAGTGACTGTTATATATTTAGGCCAGGGCTTTGTAACTGAAGGGTTTTTAGCTTTTTCTTTTTAAAAACTCTTTTGTGTTTTGTTTTGTTATTAAGCCATATTGTGAGAAATAATAGCATAAAAATGAGATCTATTATGACATGAATACAAGAAGATATATAATGTCATAAGTACAAGTATTTGTTGCATTGAGATATAGTCATAAATACAAGAAATTAATTCATAATTATGAGATGTTAAGTCATATTAAGAGAAACGTGAGAAATAAAGTAATCATATAAAGTCATAAATACAGGAAGTAAAGTCAGTATGCAATATATATATATATATATATATATATATATATACACACTTTTTAAATATATATGTGCATATGTAAAAAGATATAAAGTCATATTGTGAGAAACAAAATTACAAATATTAAATAATCATGAGATATAAAATCATAAATACAAGAGGTAACATAATTATGTAATATTTGCATTATGAGAAATGAGGTCAGTATGCAAAAGTTACTTTATGATATAAATTCATTATTACAAGAATTAAGGTCAAAATTATGAGATGTAAAGTAATTTTGTGAGAAATAAATTTATAGACATGAGAAATAAATTTGTAATATTCAGATATAAAGTCATATGTACAAAAGGTAAAGTTGTAATTATGCAAAGTAGTCATAAGATATAAAGTCTTAAATACAAAAAAGTTTTTTTTTTTTTTGAGTATTTCTTTTAATATTCCTCATAGAAATTAATAGGCTAATAATATTGTAACCATGATTTTTGATATGCATGCACATTTAGATTCTCATCCTGCTGTGTACTCAAACATTTTGATTGCAAATACTGTATAAATTTCCATGCGTTAATGCATTTTAGGATTACTGTATCAGCACCTGCAACAAGAGGCCATGCAACGCAACATATTTCATAACTATTTTATGCTGCTCGGGCACTTCAAACAAGCGAAACATTTAGCAGCTAGTTTTACATCCCCTCACGTTGTCCAAGTATCATTCATGTCACACCTAAATGGAAGTGAATTCCTGCTAAGCCTGGGCTATTAAAACTAACAGGCTCGGCATGTGTTCGTCAGCCATATTGGTTCAGGAGCAGGTGAAGGAGATTTAGGAAGTGCCAGTGACATGATAATCAGAGGACAGTGAGGGTAGAAGCGCTCTTAATGGAGTCGTGTGATATCGGACACCACCGATCTCTCTCAGCGCCTGCCTGAACTATGACACACAGCTCTTATGACTCATCGGCTCAGGAAGGAAAGTTCAGATATTCAAATAGAGCAGATTTTTAAAATATTTCACTGGGTTAATTGTGCCTGTAACAAGTGCAATCAAAGATGTTTGTGAGAGAGTCAAACAAACAGATTTGTTATACTACTTCCTGTGAATTTATCTGTATCCCTCTGCGTTCACAGTGTTGTGCGGCCTGTCAGAACCCCATCGAGCCTGAGGCTCAGCGTGTGTCCTACGGAGAGCACCACTGGCACGCCGAACCCCAGTGCTTCCAGTGCTCCTGCTGCTCCAAGTGCCTTATGGGCCAGCGCTTCATGGCCTTGCAGGGAATGCTACTGTGCTCCGTGGAGTGCAAGAAGAAGATCATGGCCTCCTGAAGGAACATCTAGGATTATTTTTGGAAAAGTGCTTAGAGCACCTCAAGCCAGTGTCTCCCTAATGCAGTACACATAATTTCTGCCATCATTTTATTTTGACAAATTAATGTATTTGTATGACTAATCTTAATGTTATTCCAAGTCCTCGTTTTTGGGAAATAATAAGCAATATGGTGGAGCGGCGGCTGAATAAGTGTTGTCAATGTGATTCTTTGTTATTAATGATTTAGTATTAATAAACAGAAGCTATGATGGCTTTTGTTCTTTGGCTACTGAAAAATCCATTTTACTCTCATTTTTTGCCTTTATTGCTTATGTCTAAAATTGCACTTTATTTTTTCCCCCCGTAGCTTTCACTATGTAATCCAATAAATGTTTTGCAGTAATATGAATAGATTTTTTTTCCCATGTGAAGTGGTTCAACTATGTATCAAAATATATTATGACGTACAAGTTTGGGATCTCAAGGGACAGGTGTTACGCTTGTGTTAATGTCTTGACCGTTTCACACCATTGAAAATTCCAATCCAGGCCGGCACTTTTAGGGAAAAGTTAGCCCTCCGCGTGTTGTCTTACATTTAGCTGTGGAAACTGGACACAATTCAAGGAAGCCCGGTTCCATTGTTTCTAATGGCGGCGAACTTAAGACTATACCGTCATTTCCTCCCATCGTAACTGTCCGCAGTCGCACGAGGGGCTTGGCTGTTTCACCTCCCCTCACCTCACGCCACACTAGGGTGGAGTTTTCCAGGAGGGAATTCTTTCCTTCAGTGTCAGCCCCTCGCGCAGGAATTTATTTACATGGTGTTTTACCTGCCAAACACGAAGCACACTTACTTACACGCTTGCCTCCCTAGCACTTGTTTTCCCCGTGAGCACTAACGGTGTGAGAGAGATGATTGTTGATTTGTAGCTCCCCGGGGTGATGAAACCCAGATGCAAAGCGTTGCTTCTGTTTAGTGAAACTATAGCACAGGCCCCACTCATAAAGAGTCAAGACAGGACAGGGAGATTATCCAAATCCCTGGAGGATCCTAGGGGTGACAGCAGAAATGTGACAAATAGGATCCTGGAATTATACTCGTTACTCACAAAACTGTGGAGATTGATTGTTACAGACACTTGAGAAATGACAGTATGGAAAAATATGAATGTCAGGGATCTGCTTATATATATTCTGGCTAAATATGCAGTGGTGTCTATTCAGCTTGAGTTTTAAAGCATTTGTTTTGCCAGACCCCCCTCCTCATCGTGGTCATGTTTATCTGGCCTTTAGCTGAGAAAATGTTCCTTGATAAGCATGTATAAACTAAACTGGTTCATTGTGTAGTGTAATATAAACCATATTATTGTAAAATAATCTGGTGTTAGCACATTATAACAGGGCACATGGCCACATAAATCAGATAGATGGTCAGATAGAATTGTAGATAGTCAAACAGATACATACATAGATAGATAGATAGATAGATAGATATATATATATATATATATATATATATATA
>JAFVLL020013471.1:0-13449 GCA_021397915.2 Tor tambroides | reverse complement strand
GCTGTTTAATGACCCTGCCTGTTCTGACCATGTTTTCCAATAAAGCTTTGCATATGGATCCGCACGTCTCACGTCTCGTCAGCCACGTTACAGCTACAGTATGGAATCCGCATTAAAATAAATCTTCACAAGTCTACATCTGAGACAGATGCAGTTATAACCTGTAAATTGAAGGCTATTAGACATTTTAAAATTATCTAATGGGCGATGCCGCTCCAATTCGTTGAACATTAGTGTTCTTGATCAAGATTAAACGGATGTCGCAGTTATAAAATTGTTTTAATAAATTACTTATGCATTAATACAGATACAAAGCATATTATTGTACAAATAATTAGAAAGTGCTATAGACTGCGAATAAGATTGCAGTTTCACATTTTGCATATGCATAAAGTAAATTATTTTTTACATGCAATGATATAAAATGAAACCAAAAAAGATTTGTAATGAAGAAAAAATATGTAGACAAATAAGAATAAATGATGTAACCCCTCAGCATATCTCTTGAGCGTTACACTCAGCAGCATGCGTGCCGAACAACCAAATCTTGCACTCTACATGAATGCAGCACAGATAGCGACACAAGTTCTGTGAAACACCTGAAAGGTTTAAATAAGATAATATTGACAATGAACATTATATGATATTTAAAATAGATTTGACGATTTGTCCTTCAGTCCGCCTGTGCATTTCTGACCCGCACTGGGCTAAAACTCCGCAATGTTCTCGTTGAGAATGCAATTTTTAAAATGTTATTAGAATTAATTCATTTCTAAATGTTACGATACAGAAATTCATAACATTTTATTTAGGCCTAAATAATGGGAGCAAAATTATACAGTGCCTCAAGTTTACCAAACTAAAGGAAAGAATTTATAAAATACGCAAAAATTTCTTAATTAGTGAACAGATATCGTTTTCCCACGTAGTTCTCTGTCAAAATAAAGGACAGGTAACGAATAAAGTAGGCCTATGTGCGTGACAAAAACACATGCTGTTTTATTAAAGAAATTTTAAAATATAAATTAAAAATGTTTTTGTGATAAATATTAAGTAATGTGAGAATACTGACATTTAGCATATTAATCCATGTATGTAGCCTAGCCTACTGAAATGTCTTAAAGTCAGTAATGTCCAAAACAAATATTCTGTGATAAAGTAATCCGTATGAAACCAACGCGATGTCCAGTTTTACCGTCTCAATTCATTATCTCTAATGAGATCACACCCACGTGAGACGCACACGAATGTAAACGCCCACATCGCCTCCAAGTTCATCAAACAAGTTCATCCCGGCTACGTTTTTTTTTTCTGGAAGAAGATGCGCTAGAAGAGAAATAACCCAGAATTTACCTCACAACGCGGTGCGTCGCGCAGTTGGATCCAGTAAAGAATATCACTCTGATGAGTAGCCTAAGATTACTTGCATCTGTTGTTATTGTGTTATTGTGACGTAACTTGTACACATTTTACTAGTTAGACTTTTCCCAAACTATAGTTCCTGACTACATGTATGAAATTACGTGAAACATTTTGAAATGTGTCATTTCATTGTCTAAATGTCTCACAATGCCAGGATGTTTGTTTAATGTTTTATAACATGTAAAACCACAAGATATAAAAGTAGAATGAATGTTAACACTATGATATTAGAGTCTATGAATGTTTGGCACAAAGGTGTGTTACTGTTTTTAAGTCTCAGTGTTCAGATCAGTATGTTCAATCATGTGTCGACCTTCACTATGTATATTTTTATTGTACTGTGTTGTAAATAAAATACAAATATAAATAATAATACAAATAATCAAAAAAACTCATTATTTTACTCTCCTCACACTCTTTCTTACTTGCCTCAAGTCACATTCATATTGATGGTCCATTATGGGAGGCCTTTTGTCTCTCAAGTGTGAATTACTAAATATTCATGGCCATTGTCACTCCCTGGCATAAGGGCATTCTTGCAAACATGTTTTTCAAATGTTAAATCAATATATTGTTTTCTGTGAACACATAAAAAGGGTGATTTTCACACGATTTTGTAGCAAAAACTCTAGTCTACCACATCCTATTCTCAAAAGTCTTGTAAACAAATATTCTGTATGTGTTCAGGGTATATACAGGAATCATGGAGTTAAATTTAATACCTTTTAAGACCTTTTTAAGACTCTTTCCATAAAATTTAAGACCTCATTGACCTCAGTTTTAACCAGTTACATCAGCAACACTTTAACTTACATTTACTATATATTGATTGTAAGATAGCTAGGGTTGGGTATCATTTGAATTTTATCCATTCCGGTTCCACTTATTGATTCTGATTCTTTTCGATTCCCAGTTTTGATTCCAATGTGATTAAAAAATGAAGTCAAACATTTAGATATCAAACACATTTATTCTGTCTCTTTTTGCAAAACATTTAGTTGCAGCTGAACACCTTGAACAAAAATCAGCAGGCTACATAAAAACTGGACTCATTTAAGAGCTTTTTGTGTGTGCAAAATAGATTTTTTTTCTCTCTCACGATTCTGAAGAAAAAAAAACAGACAACTAAAAAAATTCTGAATGAATAATTCAATGACTCACTCAAGATTTACTTGTTTCATTACTGGATGAATCAGCGTTTTTGAATTAATTTCTTGAATGATTCAAAGACAAATACATTTTAACAGCCTCTTTTCGCCACCTACTGGTGGAACAATGTAAACGATAAATCTTCATTTGAAGTGTCAAATTACTTTCAAACGTTACTCTATGATCGCTACCATACACATCAGAGTTTATATCCGAACTAAACTTTTATCCCAGTACCTCTGTGATTATTTGAATGTTTGTAACACAGAAACAATAAGTGGTTCATACATGACAGCTGCTCTCTTTAGGTCAGCGGCAGCGCGAACGCAGGTTTAAATATTCAAATCACATCAATGTGATCGTACCATAGTAGGCTACTGAAGTATGAATAAATAAGTTAATTAATTATAGTATAATAATTAAATAATAATGCATTAAACATTTTATTTTTAACTGTAGAAGCTGATAAATATATTCAGCCAACACAGACTTATTGCTGTAGGTTTGTTAGGCTACTCTGAATTTACTCTGCATTTCTTAATGCACAGGTCTATCTTGAAATTGGCTTGTCAGATAGTTTGTTCCGTTCATTGCTACAATATTTATCACTGTCAATCATAGCAATGACTTAAGGAACAATTTAGCTGATTCACTTGCGTTTGTCATTCCTGAAACAGTATAGGTGGGCAAACAAAACGTTTCTTCAAATTTAAAATGGATTACGTGAGAAACCTTTTTTCCTGTTATAATGGGAAGATCTGCGAGCGCGTAGAACTCCATAAACAGAGTGGTTAACTAACTACAGTAAACACTTCTGATCTGATTCTGATCACCTTCCGCCTCACGGTTATTCCTAGAGACAGCCCTCAGCCATGGTTCCAGTTCCATATCTTCCAACCATTTGCACGAAAACTTAAATTTCCCCATTAGTCAACGATGCGTAAAGGAACCTGCGCTATCATGCAGCAGTCAGTGAGCGCGGTAACAGATGATGTCACAACTAACGGGATTCCATTAATAAACTACATAGCATCCCTATTTGCCTACGCAATGATTAAATTCAGGCAAACTTTAGCATACAACCTCTTTGGACAAATATACATAATGAAAAGATGATGCAAAATTTAATACCTTGGAAAATGGCATTTAAGACTTTAATACTTTTTAAGGGCCTTAATTTTCTATAAATTGATTTATCAACTTTTAATACTTTGTAAGACCCCACAGAAACCCTGGTGTTTTATGGCCTTATTTCAGTGACTTAAAAATTGTAGTTTTTCATTAACCACGCATAAACGTTGTTTTCTCAAAAACACAAACATGTACATTCATGCTGCTCACATATTATTGTAGCCCAGTTTGTGCTGAATACAGTGTTATCAGACTTTAGCCTTTAATACGTTTTTAAGATACCGAAAAACCCCCCACAAATGTCAGGGCATGTCAAAACTTCTCCAGGGCCCCAAAACACCCTCAGACCCCAGAGAGTTAATATCGTGTTATATTTTAAAGCCACAGCAGAACTGTTGTACGTCACCAGTGTTTAGTTTCTGAATGAATCCGCGTTTTGAACGAATCGGATGAATCAATGATTCAAACGCCCATTCATAAAGAGAGCCATTTACTTAATTTCTGAATGAATCAGCCATTTGAACGAACTGAATGAATGAATGACTCAAAGACATTTACCGCCACCTGCTGCCAGATTTAGTTTCTTATTTAGGCCCAATCCCAATTCTATTTTATACCCCTTCACCTACCCCTACCGCTTCCCCTTGTCCCTTGAAACAGTGTGTCAAGGGGTATTCCCCTAAGAAATGGGACACCACTACTATACCATTACACATCATCATAAGTCGTCTAGCTCCTACAATACACACACCTATACTGGTGTGCATTAGAGCCTTTAATTACCGTTCTATATTAATGCGCTGCTAACTGACACACACACATACACACACACAGGAGATTGCGCAGCTCAAACATCCAGGAGAAAAGAAACTTGTCAAAGCTACTCCTCGACTTTTATTAATAACAGTTTAAATACTGAATTGCTACATTATATTTTCCAGCAACAAGAGGATAAAATCGCTGTTTTTGAAGTAAACTCACTCATTCTAGAGAGAGACGCACAGACGCACGTACACGCAACTTTCATCTCTCTCTCTCTCTCTCTCTCTCTCTCTCTCTCTCTCTCAAATTGGCCATATTTGCCAAAAAAAAGTTTAGTGACATCTAATTATTGGGATGGACTTGTCACCCTCAATGTCTATGGTGGTTATCGCCCTGATCAGACATTAAAATATTTTGTGGTTTAACGTTAGCAAACTTTAGCAATTTTTTGCAAACATTTCTTTGAATAACATGACCGTAAATATGAACACACAATTGAATGCAACATAAAAAATGAATACTTTTCATTAAAATCTTTATTAAAGGAAATCGCATATGATGCGATTTCAAGTTTTCCTTTCTCTTTGGAGTGTTACAAGCTGATTGTACATAGATAAGATCCCTGAAGTTGCAAAGACTAAAGTCTCAAAACCAAAGAGATATTCTTTATCAAAGTTAAGACCACGCCCCCCTAAAACGGCTCGTTCAAACACGCCCCCCACATGTCTACATCACGGTGTGGAAATATTTGCATAATGCAGCCCAAATCCTCACGCAAAGAAAGAAGGCGTGGTTTCAGTAACCGCAGTTGTTGATGAATCCATGTCAGGGAGACGCAAATTAACTGCAGTACATTGAAGTACAACTGCAGTAAAACTGCAGTACAAAGTAGTATAACTGCAGTACAATGAAGTACAACTAGACATCTGCAGTATAATGAAGTATATAACTGCAGTTCATTAAAGTTCAACAGCAGTAAAACTGAAGTACAATGAAGTGCAACTGTAGATTTGCAGTATAATGAAGTACAGATGCAATATAACTGCAGCTCAGTGATACGTTGAAATGCAGCTGAAGATTTCAGATGCAAAAACTTCTGATCTGATTAAATTTATTTAATTGTTTTTTTTTTTTTTTATGAGCATTTTTTAAATAAAACTCCTATGATTAGGTTCAGTAATTACACTTTAAAGGTTCTTCATGGAACCATACACCCTCCCAAAGAGCCATGAAGAACCTTTTTTTTTTTAAGAGTGTACACTGCTTCTGAGTGACATTCACTGAAACGGGCCTGTACACCCCCACAGCTCCACTCATGACTGCAGTGACGTCGTATGCTTGTGCAACATGCATAAGATGGTCAGTTTTATGTGATTTCAGTGTTTGCTTTATTGCATCAGTGATTGACTGTGTATCAAACCAAACAATTTGCTGAAACCAAGGAAACTTTCTTTGACTCTGCCCTCACACTGTAAAAAAAAAAAGTTGACCTAACTCAACCTATCACAATCAACTTTTTAAGTTAACCCAACTAGCAACCGACAACTTAAAAACTTTAGTTCATATAATGAATAAAAGTCAGTCTACTGGGTGTTAAAAGATCTGTTAGAGCAACTAAAGATGTTTTAGCATTTAACAATGCTAATCTTTTTTTAACAATCCTCTTTCTTTTAGATATATGTTTATTTTCAAAGCCTTCTGCATAATATGGATAGTATTCACCTTTTAAAACTAAAGGCAAACATTTATGTTAATAGAAAAATGTATTAAACAAGTTGTAATGAGATGCACATATACAGTACCTCAGCACACGATTCTCAACCATGGTGAGGATCAACAAATTTTAAATCAGTAAAAATATGAACTCTGATCCACATGACAGCTAACTGACAGTGACAACAGCAGCAGCAGCATAAATTAAGCCAGTAAAATTTAAAACAATGATAATATTTTAATAATAATTAACATAAAATGTTTTCAAGCTGCAATGCATGCTGGGAACTTGTGCAATGATGTTCAATGTAAAATTGTTTGTTCAGATGACTCAATTTTAAAAGTTGGGAGAACATTTGGATATATTGTAAATACTTACAACAAATACTTGAGTATCTAAGTAAGGTAAACAAAACAACTTTTGCTAGCGACATGTTTAGAGTATTTTTGTTCAGTTCACACAAAAAATTAAACTGACTTCTCCTACTAAAAATTATTTGTTCAGGCTACTTTTTTACACTGGTTAGTAGAACTTTTCGAAAGTTGGATTTTTTACGGTCTCAGGAGTAACATAAAACACACAGTCGTTCAGAGTCCCTTTCCCGTATCTCATCTGCCCTCAGACCATACATCTTTGAATTTCTCATTTCTTTTATGATGCTTTCTGTGACCTCTTCTGAAATACATGCAGTCATTTCATTTTGCGATGAGTGAGACAAGTAGGTAGCATGGGATGAAGCATTGTACCGCTGTAGAAATGGGTCAAACTCTGTAAGAAGTTTCATGCACTCAAGGAAGTTTCCCTGATTTTAACTCTGGCTCTGTTCATCATGCCTGTGGAATGCAATCCCCTGCTTCCCCAGAAATGATGTCACAGCAACAACTCGATGGAGGTTTTCATGTCTCTCAGTTATTTCTCCTACACTGGCACTAAAGATCTGTTCTGTAATATCACCATGTGTTCGGGTTGTTTTGTAGCTTTTCTAGCATGTCATGGAAGCTTTATGAAGGCTACTTTGTTCATGCTCTCTATTAGATCATGCCTCCATGGCAGATAACTAAGATCCAGCCCCGGACACCAGATCCTGTCAGAAAATATCCATTTTGTCTGGTAACAGAACAACAAGTCCGTAAAATAGTCTAATACCAAAAACCTGTTAACAGCAGATCTTGTCTGGTACCCAAAATACCCAAAACTGTATTAACAGTCTTCTGTCAGCCAAGAAGCCAGTAAAGAGCAGAAGCAGGAGACAAAGTGATGATAAAAAGGACCAGAGTTTATTGAATATTCTCAGTCAATTCTCAAATTCAACAAGTGCTGTTATACCAAACTGATTCACAACATCCCATAATCCTTGAGTTTTCATAAACATTCCCTTGTATCTCTTATTCATGAAGACAAACAGCCTTTGAAACCACACAGTCATAAGACTAAACAACAATGGAAAAATAATATAAAAACAATAATAATATAATATAATGTAATATATAAATGACTAAACAATGAAAAAAATCAATTAAATGAGTATATAAATGGTTTAAATGATTATTATAAATGATTATATGATTAACTTGAATAATAAAATGAATAAAAGATATATGATTATAAATGAACAAATGAAGAATAAATGAATATAAAAGAAAGAAAGTAAGAAGAAAGTAAAACAACACAAATGTATGCTCTCTTGAAGAAAAATACACAGAGTGCATTTGAGGATCCTTAGATCCTTCAGGGCAATAAAAACAAAAGTCTAAAAAACACTTTCCTATCTTTTATATCATCATTTAACAAAACATTTTTAAATGACTGTTCATTGGATTCGATATTGCCTTGCAATAGTCTCAAAAAACCTGCTGGAACTGTGTCAAATACAAAGCTATATTCTCATGGTGATACTGGGATACCAAATTTCTTTAAAAATGTGGTATATGTAAACAGATAGCCCTTATAATGTATCAATTGTGATAGCAGTAGAATATAATTTTTAACCCATTTGTCATAAAAGATTGATTTATTCTTGAATTTAACATTTCAAATTAGCTTTTTGTGGGGGGAAATGTTTATAACTAAGAAACCAACATTTCTGTCAGGACCACTATCGCCAAAGATGATTGACAATTAGCATACAGTTTAGATTGGCGGTATGGTTCTGTTCTGGGCAAGAACTCCCTGCACATCCATGCAGCCTGGCATGGATGAGAGCAGGGAGAGCAGCAATAACCCCCCAGGGTAAACAGAACAGAACCAACAAAAGTATTGCAGATTTGTTAAAGTTCAGTAATTTTATGTACGCATTTTTGAATTTGTCTAATTCAAAAGAGAATCAGAAGGCTGGATCAAGAACAAGCGTGTCTGATACCAGAGCAGAATCAACGCTGAAATGAAGGCTGCATCCGAAACTGGAAAACGCTGCCTTTGAAAGACACATTTCGAGGAAAGAAGGCATCAAGACATGTCGAATCCAAAGTCAGCATTACTTTCTGCCTCCTGAGATACCTTCATTTGGTCAATAATTAAAAGCAGAATAGATGTATCCTTCGCTGCCTTGATACCCACAATCCTGTGTGGTTGAGCAAAATAAAGATGGTGTCTGAAGTCATTTGTAGTGAGTAATCAGTATTAAGACATTAAATAACTGCTTAGTCATCAACAAGCTCGTTCTATATCATTGAACCATTAATCTGCCTCAAAAGAATGTCCGATATCAGTTTAATGACTTTCATGAACAAACGCTGCCTGCGAAGTCATTGGCTGAAAAGCAGCATGTCAGCAGCCAAGGTTTCGGAGTAGACGACTTCACTGAACAATGACCATTTACCATTTCTCTTGGAGCTGCGCCGCAGCAGAAATGATACCATTTGCACCATGGTTGTTATTTTCTGCTGCTTAAATCTGTGCTGTAAGTAGCCTACTAAAAAATAAAGGCGACTTGACTAGGTTAAAGAGGACATAACACACAGTTTCGGCCAATCTCATGTTAATCTTGAGAGCCTATAGTGTAGTATTGCATCATTCACATCTCCGAAGAGTCTTCAGTTTAATCAGGTTTATAAAAGAAAGATACAGCTTACGATTCTCTCCGAAAACAGCCGAGCTCCTGGAGGCGAGCCGTGGGCGGAGCTGAAGAGTCGCGAGCACTTACGGGCAGATTGGCAACAATCACAGATCTTTGATGCAGTTTTACAGCAGCTCCTAGTCATGACGGGGAAATTTATCGCTGGGGTTGCTCCGTCTTTAGTATCAAACGATGTGCAAATCCAGTGTCAGAATGTACCTTGTTATAAAACATTCGTCACCGAAATGACGGGAACAAACAAACACGTTGTGAAACTCCGTTGCTGCCCCGAAAAAACTAATTGCATCCACTGTTCACATAACACTGAAAAGGTTATCCTTTCCTCACATCCAAAAACACATCTTTAGAGACATTCTTCTCGAGCAAGTACTGCAGCGCTGACGATGACTTCTGAACCATGAACGAAACGCGTTGAGCGGTGCGCTCTTGCTCTCACTCAGGTCGCTGAGTGTGCGCACGCATACGATCCAGCTCTTAACAGTGTAAACAACTCAGAATGCATGAAATGGCATTGTCCAACCACATCATCAAGTTTGCTGATGACACAACGGTGGTAGGCCTAATCAGCAACAACGATGAAACACCCTACAGAGAGGAAGTAGCACAACTGGTGAAATGGTGTGGTGCAAATAACCTGTCCCTCAATATGAGTAATACAAAGGAGGTTGTGATGGACTTCAGGAGGAACCACTGACCATCGACAGCTCGACTGTGGAGAGAGTCAGCAGCACTAAATTCCTGGGGGTGCACATCACAGAGGACCTCACCTGGACCACCAACACTACATCACTCTCCAAGAAGGCACAACAGCGCCTACACTTTCTCCGCCGGCTGAAAAGAGCAAGTCTCCCCCCACCCATCCTAACCACATTCTATAGGGGAACAATTGAGAGTGTGCTGACCAGCTGCATCACTGTCTGGTACGGGAACTGCAGTGCGGCTGACCGCAAGACCCTACAGCGGACAGTGAACACAGCTGCAAAAATCATCGGTGCCCCTCTCCCCTCCATCCTGGACATTTTCCTTTCACGATGCTCCAGTAAAGCTACCAGTATCGTGAAAGTCCCCACCCATCCCTCCCACAGTCTCCTCCAGCTCTTGCCATCAGGAAGACGGTACCGGAGCATTAGAGCCCGGTCTGCCAGACTGCTCAACAGCTTTTTCCCCCAGGCTGTGAGAGCCCTCAATTCCAATCACCTCACCCCCTTCTGAAACCTCATCCATAACTCTAGCTCCTGAAACCAGGACCCTCTCTCCCCCCATCCCACAACACCACACCACACCACATGCACGCACCACTAGAAAAACTGTTGGAAACCTCAAGAACATTATGCAATTCAAAGTGTGCTACACACAGGTGAGTGGGCTATACAAACCACCTGTGGAAAAACACACTCTTTCCTCTCTATATGCACCAGACACTTTCTTATAAACCCTCCATGTTACAAGGACTTAAGATAACACAAGTGTTTACTTGGAAATGCACAACAAATCATATTGCACTACTTACTTCTTAACCTTAAATACCTCTATTGCACAATATCATGTACAGTTATTATGTAAGTACTTGTATAGTCTGTCTTAGATTGTGTATGTATAGTCAACTGTTTATAACATATGTATAGTCAGATTACCAACTCAGTACGTTAGCTATGTAGGTTAAAAAACAACAACAACAAAAAAAAACTGCTCTAAGTTATGTGTATGTATAGTCAACTGTTTATATTATATGTATAGTCAGATTACCAATTCAGTGAGTTAGCTATGTAGGTCAAAAACTGTTAGTCTAGTGTTGTATGTTCGTAATTATGTTTATTTATGTAGCACCGTGATCCTGCGAGACACGACATTTCGTTCCACTGTATGTCCACACATGTAGCGGAATGACAATAAAGCTCGACTTGACTTGACTTGACTTGTATCCCCCTTTAAGCGCAGCATATTGCAACAACAAGCGTATGCCAATAACACAGTACCGGACATTGCCAAATGAACAACTAATGAGCTGCAACGCGGATAGCCATAGCAACACGCATGTTGCCAATAACCTGAGAGCATTAAAAGGAACTTAGCTTGTGAAGACGTTCGAGAGAGTGAAACATAGCAGCTATGGCGAGAATGCTTGATTTCTTGATATCCTTCTTGGGGATGAAGTTCCCATCTGAACTTGTTCTTGAGTCGGTCACATAACTCGTGGAGGCCATTTTAATAATGTAGCAATGCGTGAAGCAATGCTAACTCAGTCACTTCCGAATCAGGCAGCTATGATCAATGCGGTGAATTCATGTGTTCAAGATAACGAACTTGAAAGAATCGGAGGTGAGTCCATTGGGGAAACCAATTCCACTCCCTAAATTCCTGTTGCCTTGTGAAGATTATGATATTTTGCCTGCCAAATTCGCCATTTAATTAGCTATTGAGCAATGCGAAAACTGCTGATAATACTGACGACCTTATATATGGTTGCTTAGGTGTTGTATTCCTATAGGTAGATGGGGATCAGGTGAGAGTCAGCTGATGCAAGCTTGACTAACATGACCTGCCAGAACTAACGCTACGCTCGATATATGAGTCTGTCTATGAAAGCTGGATAATGCAATAGGGAGTTTATTGACATCAAAATCACATTTAAGAAGGAATTATATACTCCCAACTTTTTGAAAAAAAAAAGGAATTATGTACCATATGTTTATGCTTAACATAACGCATAATCCAGTTCAAAAAGGGTGCATTTTTTCATATTTTGTAATGAGTGGAAGCAGGAGATGAGGATCTAAATGCAGGATATTTAATAAAGTGGCAATGTAAACAAAAGCAGTGCAGGAGACCAAGGCGGAGCTGGAGACTAGGGTGAAGCAGGCAACCAGGGAGAAGCCACCGCCTCGGCAGGAGCTAGAACAGATGCCACTGCCTTAGGGGAAATGTGTAAATGTGAAATGTGGGGGAAATGACCAGCACAGGAAAGTTGAGTTTTAAATGGTTCATTTAGTCCAGTGCGATAAAATGTCATGAGTGAACTATCCAGAAAGTTCACCCAAAAATGAAAATTCAGTTATCATTTATTCACCCTCATGTCGTTCCAAACCTGTAAGACTTTCATTCCTCTTCAGAACAGAAAAAGATATTTTTAATAAAATCTCAGAGATTTATGTCCCTCCATTGACATCCTACACAACTATCACTCTGATGCTTCAAAAAGTTAATAAAGAGATTATAAGTTATCCATATGAATTATACAATTTATTTAGTATTTAGTTCAGTTTTTCTGAAAAGACTCAATCCCTTTATATAAATAATTTTGGCTTCTATTCACATATAAACATCCACAACAAACAGATGCTCCAGTATGCTCTCTTGAAATGAGAGAACCAAGGACGTTCATTCTCATTTATGTGTTACACAGCATGTTTTAGCTTCCATAGGAACCAATGACGTAAGTCTGCATTCATGCCATGTTGTAACTAGTGTAATTTTTAAATGACAACATGTGACGTTCCATTTGGAGCTGCTTGGAGCTGTTCACACCCTTGGACTATCAATGCCTAAACATAGCGCCTAATGAATCTGAAGTGGTCAGGTGGCACAAGTTGTAACTCTCAGAAAGTTCCCAGTTCACAAGTTGTAATTATGAGTTGTACAAGGATGGGAATGCTTTTTATAAACAGCTGATATAAGCTGATATCTCGTAATCATGATAATTATGATATGGCATGAATGTAACTTATGTTCTCATTTTTATTTCATTTTTAGTCCATCTCTGCAAGAAAGACTTTTCAGGATAGGAGATAGACTAAAAATTAACTCCCAAAACTTTCTGCCAGATTCTGGGAGATAAATTCTTGAAAGAGTGGTACAAGAGGATGTGATGCCGGTCCTTCAAGAGTCACTCTCAACTTACAGTCAGGTCCATATATATTTGGACACTGACACAATTTTAATAATTTTTGGCTCTATATGCCACTAGAACAGATTTAAAATGAAACAATCAAGATGAAATTGAAGTGCAGACTTTAAGCTTTAATTCAAGGGGTTGAACAAAAATATAACATAAAATGCTTAGGAATTACAACCATTTTTATACATAGTCCCCCCATTTTCAGGGTCAAGTCAAGTCAAGTCACCTTTATTTATATAGCGCTTTTAACAATACAGATTGTGTCAAAGCACTTAACAGTATCAAATTGGAGGATAGAGT
>JAFVLL020013469.1:0-28726 GCA_021397915.2 Tor tambroides | reverse complement strand
TTCAACATTGATAATAATAAGAAATGTTTCTTGAGCAGCAAATCGGCATATTAGAATGATTTCTGAAGGATCATGTGACACTGAAGACTGGAGTAGTAATGCTGAAAATTCAGCTTTGAATCAAAGGAATAAATTACATTTTAAAATACATTACAATAGAAAAAAGTTATTTTAAATTGTAATAATATTTCACAACATAACTGTTGTTACTGTGTTTTACCGAATCTTACCGAACCCAAACTTCAACATTAATGTATGTTGTTAGAGTTACTCATATGATAACTCATTTATTCATATGATTACTCGGTGAGTGCAAGGTCACTGTTAAATGTTTCCCATAATTCCCATTTCCAAAGTAACAGAAGATTTCTCATTGGTGAAGAAATTATAGACCAATCCATGGCCAAATGATGCTTAGATTCTTGGTCTATCAGAACCCATAACCTGAAATTCAAAAGGCCGGAAAGGCCTTTTCCTTCAATAAAGAATTCCTCTGCCTTTTCAAAGCAGACCTTCCAGATGAATCATGTAATGGACCCAAAAAGCTACTTTGAAGTGTAATTGATTAATAGTGCATAATGATTCTTTTTACAGATTCCAGAACATTCCGGAACAAAACATATTAGCTGAGGCTGAGACCTCTAGCGTCAGATCTTTGTAGCCACCAGCACACTTTCCACTTATGTCTTTCTCTCTCTTCCCCCTTTTTCTCTCTCACTCCCTGCTCTTATTCCAAAAGCCCAGGCCTTTTGAAATAATACTCGTTGCTGTGCAGTAATAGATGTCTGTAGAGCAATTAAGGGCAGGCAGCCCCTCTCTAATGCACGGTCCAATTACCCGAACGAATCCACTGTTTGGAATGGACAGTCCTCTTTCGCATTCATTGTCTCTGTCAATCTGTCTCGCCCCTCTGTCTGGCTCAGAAAACACACACTCTCAAGCCGGAATACATTACCGCTGAGTTGGCACACGGGCTTCTCATGACGTCCTTCTGACCACAAGCAAGCATTTGCAGTCACAAATCGAACCCAGATTGACTAGGGTTACTGAGCAGAGACTGTTGTTTACTATGGTGGGGATGTGTGAGACTTCTAAAGTTGTGTGTCAGAACACATCCCCTGTGAAATGAGGTAAAACTAGAGACAGTATAATGAAGAATGATGGACAGAGCACTTGTATGAAAGATGATTGGGAAAAAGTGCAAGACTCAATATGGCAGCCGTAAGAAAGGAAGATTAATTATTTGATTTCCAAGATTTTTGAACATATTATTGCTTTTTTTCCCACTATGAGCACTAGCGGCAGTAAAACACTTACAACTTTTATTCCTTTTCACACAAATTATGATTATGGGGCAGATTATGAATTAATAAAAATGTATTTTCATGCTGTTCCTTGCACAATTCCATCTTATAACCTCAAAACAATTTTACCATTGTGCATGTTTTTTTTAACCTCATACATTTTGACATTTGCGTCACATAACCAGCTCCATATATTTGGCTTTTCTGACGTAGTAAACTTGCTCGGTAGCTCACCTGGTACAGCACTGTACAAATGAAGCACCAGTAAAGCATGATTAAAGAGATCAAACACTTGTAGAAGGAAGCTAAAATGGCATTATTGATGCAGCAAATGCGTTTTTTGCTTTTGTGACACTATCAAACGCAACAGAGCATTAACTTTCAGAGCCACTTAACAGATATTTAATTTCCAAACTGTCACAACACGTACAACAACAAACACTGAGATTCATAGATTCTCATTCTTCTGTTTTGGTTAAAACGAAACACATTTTACCATCCATCAAACATTTCATTTTCAAAGTGTCATAAAAAAGTAGCAAGAAGCAAAGTAATACCATTTTAAAGAAATGTTGACACAGGCACATTTTTTCCAATGAACCCGCCTGATTTCAGCCAAAGAACTAGCTTATGATACCATCATTTTCAAATTTGATGTTATTGTAAGCTTAATCCGTATTTTCAGAGTATTTTACCCCATTCAGTTTTACAGGGGTTGTAGATTGATATCTATTAGCTACAGTGTTTAGAAAATAGCTGCTGAGGGAGTTACCAAAGGGGCCACAAAATGGATTAACATTAAAGGGATTTTGGTTGTACCTTCTTGTGGTATTAAATATTTTATATCAGTTCTGCTGAAAAAAATGATCATAGCTGGTCACCAGTGTATGTTGGGTTTTGGATGTTGGTCCCCAGTATGAGAAACTAAGTACTGGCTAAAAGGCAGGGTAGGTGATTTGGTTTCAAATCATTTTTTGTTATGCTGGTTGAAAGTCTCTTCACATCCCAATAATAATCACTAAGTTAAGTGGTCTAAATGTATTTATATCGTCTGTGGAACGCATAGGACCATAAAATGTTCATCTAATCATATTTCTTGGTCCAAGGGCTATGTGATATAGGCTATAGACATGATACGTCATCAGCGCGATTCATCACGCTATTGCAAAGCGAGCGAGAATGGAAGGCGTTATTACTGCAATATTATGTGCTTTGTACTGTAATGTTTTGTCACCGGTGATTGAGGCAAGAGGTAATCTGACAGCGTTGCATTCAAATCTCCACCAACACCGTTTGTCATTGTGGTCTGCCTGTGCACGTTCATGTGTTTTGGAGGAGGCGTGGCTTTGGAGAGTGATTTGCAGGGAGTGTGGGATCTTATGTTTTCAAAGCTAGCTTTCCATTGCTAGCCTCTCTGAAATCCAACACTACATTGGACGACCAGCATCACCAGAGAGACAACGTTTGTTGTCCAGCTTTACCAGCTAAGTTGATTCCATTTTGAAACTGTGAATCACAATGTGATTATGCAATGATTCAGTGCAACATCAACAGCATAGCGGTGTAAAGCTTTTGCAGTTAGACATGCAATATACCTAGTAATTCACATGCTCAGAGCTTTTATGTTTGGCAGCTCCAACAACAGGATGTCGTTCCTTAATCTATGGGTGGATGCATCCAATTTGATCTGAAGTGTTAAACCAGCCTTGGTTTGCCAGTTTAAGGTGGATCAGTGCCACTTCCATATTGTAAAGATGTGTTCCTGAAGCTCAAACAATAGAGCATGAGACTAACAATGGCAAGTAAACGGGTTTGATTTCCAGAGAACTGATTTGAATGCAGTGTCATTCTCTTCTCTTGTTTTCATTGTCATGCACAAGAACTTTGTGCATCAACTTTGAGCATGTGATTCATTGTTTCTAGAGGTGATGAGCTGGTCAGAAACAGCAGAGGTGAGATCATTTGGATCTTGAGCCCTAACAAGGCTTTCTTAGTTGGATTTCTTGAATGATTGGGTGTTTGGTTGAATCAGGGAGATGTCATTACTGCTCAAGACTCTGCAGAACTTTTCTTAGCTGCATTAGGCAGCACTCATTATCAGACTGACTCATACATTTCTCATTGGCTCATTCGGAGTACTTAGAGAGCATATGATTTGGATAACTGCTAAATTGGCCTCCTCCGGTAGCTAACTGTTCCTGAGGGTTTCTGGATGATGCAGGCCACAACAGGGGGCATTTTTGTGATTGAAAAAAAACTGTTCGGAAGGTTCAACCTCATCCTTTAACCTTACTGCAGTTTGCATGCCTCAAGTTGCACAAATTTAGAGGGCGACAGAGAATAGCTTTTTGAACTAAAAGCATGACATGTTCTGTGCACAATTTCTTTATATTTTTGAACATGCACAAGCATTTGGTTACACCTTGGCTCCCTGAAGTGACCGCGAATGGTTTTTAAGATGCCTTTTTAAATTATTAAAGTTCTTATATGCATAAAACATGGCCATGTATTTCAATGAGCAGTTATAGAAGCAATGCACTGTTATCCCTGAAATTGTTTTAACCCAAATTAATTAAGTACATTAAACATAAAAATTTCATTTTTTAATGTAGTACTCAATTTTTTGATGCTCGTAGATGTAAAGGCTCGATAAAAGTGTTCTTTTTGCTGGTCTTTGCAGGAGTTTCTAATAAAAGATAAATTGCTGAGTGGCAGAAAGTTACAGTGGCCGTCAGTGTAGCTGCTTCAGAACCTTATACAGTTACTGAAATGGAAATGGTTCATTTGTACAGCTGCTGACTGATTAGTGCTGGCAGTACAAAAGATTTTACCGTCTTGCAATTAGAAACATTTAACCAAGTAGGCAGCAGCTGAAATTTAGTCATGATATCGCAGGCTTCTTCACAGTTTGGTCAAATACCATGTATAGTCTGCATCTAAAGACATTTACGTACCAGCACTATATAGTCCTAAATGTAATTAGAAATAAAATATAGGAATTATGATTTGATCCAGGCCACTTTTCAGCTGCTTTGACACTTGATTAATATTCAAGATATTGGGGTCGGTGTTGTTATTGCTAACTAAAACTAAAACTGTAATAAGTTGCTTTTTGTGAAATAAAAATAAAAAATAAAAATAAACAACAACATAAATGTTAAAACTTAAAAAATGAATTAATACTGATATATTGCCTTGGGAATTGAATGAAATAACTTACGTTTAAGTTACAGTAGTATATTTACGATGATAAAAATTAAACTGAAATAAATTAGCAAAATGAAAAAAAAAAAAATCTAAAAAAATGACAAAAGGACATAGCTAAATTACTAAAAACTTAACCTAAAATTAAAACTGAAAAAAATGAAAAAGGTCATTCAAAATAATAATAATAAATACTATAATACTTACATTAAAATAACTTTAATATATAATTCTAATTGGTATTTGCTTTAAAACGTCTTTGGGATGTCAGAAAAGGGCCAATATGCACTATGATTTCAATATAAACTCAAATATTCCTCAAATATTCTTCCAAGTTTAAATGATCAGAGTTACTCAGTCCACACTCATTTAAAAGGCTCTACAATGTTTTAACAGTTCTTGTTTCATTTTGTCTGAAATAGAGGTTTACCGTCTCTACTGTATAATTCAGCAATAAATTAGTCTGTTTCCTCCTGGCTTGTTAAATGCTATGGATCTGGTTAATCTTTCTTGAATTAAGGCTCCATTTTGTTTGTTCCTCAGGCCAGATTCCCCGTCCAGATCTGTATTCATCTCACTGTCACTGTCTATTTTTTTCAGAACTTTGTCTTGGCTGTTAATGATATAGGAATCTCACATTTGGTTGCCTAGTAACCATGCATCTCGGTTTTTAAAGCCTGCTCATCTACAGCATGCTGCCTACTTGATATTGGTAATTACATCCTTTTATTTCAGGAAGGTGAAAAGACAAAGCAGAGCCCTGTGCTTCTAGCATCCAAGGTCCAAATGCACCCTACAGAAATATGCTGTAATTAAATGGCCGCATGTTATTTGTTAGGGGATTTAATTTGTGTAATGTGCAGCATAGCTTTGTAATCAACTTTTGGAGTTGTGTTGGCCATAGGAAAGAAAAGTCACTTAGAAGATGTTTTTAATGTCTCAGTTGTTTTCTCACACTTTAAAGTCGGCATGAACATTCAAATCTATATGTAAATGCATGTTATTGATCTTATTGTGAACAAGTCATTCATGCATAGGTTTATTTTTTTTTAAATGGATTTTGTAATGTTTAATCAACATAACTGGATCTTCCAGAGAAGCGACAGACTTTGCTAACACTAACTCACCCTCAAGTTTCACAAAAGATCATATTTTGAAGAAAGTTGGTAAACAGTTGACGGTACCCATAGACTTCGATTTTTTTTCCATACTATGGAAGCCAATGGCTACCGGCAACTGTTTGGTTTCCTACATTCTTTAAAATATCTTCTTTTGTGTTCCACAAGCTCACATTCAGATCTGCCTCCATCCAATCAACAACCAATGGATGGGACCAAGTCCCTCTTTATTTATTTATTTATTTATTTTTTTTTTTCGATAATCCATTCTGCTCAGAAAATATGGAAGAAAATATCTGTCAATTATTGGAGACACCAATGAGATTCTTGCATGTTTTCTTTAGAATGTCAGTAGAAATGTCATAACTTCTCAAATAGTGCTCAAATTTGCAAAGATACAACATGATTTTAATATGAACTCAAATCAATTAATCACTAAATTTAAATGATTTGAATTACACTTTTCTGTTCACATTCATTTTCTAAGACTACGATACTGATTAAAACATGACTAAGAACTCCATTACATATCCTGTGCTTCATTTGAAGTTGTAGCTTTAAGTCAAACATCTGGTCATATGTGCTGTGCTGCAGGGTAGCAAGGTTCAGTGCTATTTTTATAAATCAGATTTTACACTCCCTGAATGAATGATGTTTCAGAATGTATTTGTGTGTGTGTGTGTGTGTGTTCCTTGCAGTTATTCTTGCATATTTAACAGAGTGGTGACCTAGTTCACCACACAGCCCTAGTAAGTGTTTCTCTGTTTTACTCTTCTTGTGTCATTCCCCGTTCTTCAGCCTTATCATCTTAGGATCACGTTTATGTGTGCTTTCACACTTGGTTCGATTGCCTGGTCCGAACCTGAGTTCGATTGCTCCCCCTCCCCTGCCCCCACTGGACTGCGTTCATATTATTTTATTTGGATCTGAACCGCGGTTCTTTTGCGTCATCAAGCCAGCAGCTATTTACCCCATTGATTAGTAACGATGGCACAGGAGAAGGTGGCAGAATGCATAGAATTGCTCTCTTCACTTTTTACATTTAGGTTGGTCTTGTTTCCAAAGCTTCATTACAGAACGGCACTTACGTCTGTTTTCCAAACATACGATGTCAATCGAACCCGGGTACGCACCAAAAAAGCACCTTATGTCTCTCACTGCATTTCGATAGAAATCTTCATAAATATATTCTGTAGACATCCTCTAAAAGCAGGTCTCCCATGAAAATGCAGTTCACCGCCAACGCTCCAGGCCTCCTCCTGCTCCTCTTTCTCTCACACTCTCTTTCTTTCCGTTTCCCAGTTATTAAAATGTAGCATCTCTTGTGTGAGAGGGAGAGTGGGCGGCACAGTGGGATAGGAGTGTATTACTCTCTCTAGATCAGATATACTCATCTAAGGTGCAGAGTGAGGAGGAGGAGGAGGAGGAGGAGGAGGAAGAATTTGAGAAGCCAGTTTCCTCTGCACCACAATGCCACAAAAGAGCCATTTTTGGGTTCCTCAAAGAACCTTATAGTGAACAGTTCTAAAAAAAACAAAAAACATTTTAATCATCTAAAGAACCTTTTTCCACTATAAAGAACCTTTTGTGCCTTGGAAAGATTCCATAGATGTTAAAGGTTCTTCATGGAACCATCAGTTCCAATGAATATCTGCTTCATAACCGCATTCTGCTGGAAGGTAAAATATCAGCCTGGTCAAATACAGACAAACTGCAAATGTGACCTGCAGCAAGAAATATTCCTCTGAGCCACATCATCTCATATTCGGTTATGAAGCTGAGTTGTCTTGTGGCTGAAGTCTTAAAATCACCCCGGGGTTAAAGGCAGGAGCTTGTTAAAGGGGACATATCATGGAAAATAGGATTTTCTTTGCTCTTTTGAAATATATGATTTTGATGTACTATGTAGACATACTCTGACATTCAAAATGCAAAGCTCCTTTCCCTCTCCACACACATCTTTTATGGAAAAAAAAAAAAACGGGATAGTATTGCCTTGACAACCATGAGTGTGTGAACATACAGTATGACCGCCCACGTTCACATATCAGCGCCTATTCACTATTCAGAACTTGGCCTGGCTTGATGAACAACAGTGTGAACGATGTCAGTAAGCAGAGATTAGCCAATCATGATAGAGGTCATTTACATAGAAGCAAAAACATGCAGTTTATTTCAAGGGGTCAGAGAGAGGCTGTAAAATGGTCATATAGAGCTAAATTATTGGTGGTGTAGTTTAGAAAATCCTTCAATTGTATCTGCTCATGATTTGATTTATGAAAAGGAATGTGAAGAATAGTGCTGTTGCGTCCCAGTATTTCAGCAAACTAGTAGTCAGGGTTGCCAGGTTTTTGCAACAAAACTCACCCAATTGCTGGGGTGCCCTGTTAAAAATCGTGTTCCGGTTGGTAAAATACACCAAAAATACACCATGGGGGGTTCCCATGGAAAAATCCGGATTCCCGGGGGAAAATATCACGTTATTGGGGTCGCTTCAACCCGCAGACATTAAAAACAACCTATGGCAACAGTGTTAAAGTAGCCCAATTCTGCTGGAAAATCGCAGACTCGGCAACACTGCTAGTAGTGTTTTGATTACAATCAACATTTTTTGATCTAATATTTAATACATGAACAAATTGTTCTAGTTCACTTGCATATAATGTTGAAGGGATTGCTTTGAATCCTGTCAATGCTTTAGTGATTTCCGACCATTAGTCAAAAAATTATCTGTGAATACCAAAGGTCACAGACATGGAGGTGTATCTTTAATTTAGCTGAGGGGTTGTGATTTAAATAATAACTTTGTAATTAATTAGTCTTTGCATTTTCACTAGTTTAAATCATTCCGGCTGGTTTGTAGACCATTTGCGAACATGAGAGGTGGGTATTATCACATTGACAGGGTAATGAGCCAGTAACAACAATGTGGAGGCACTATCTTCCTTTATGTGACTTTTTATCTATATTGTCGTTTCCCCTCACCTTAAACACCATGCTTTAGGAGCTCAGTGGAAACACTGAGGGAAAAGAGATGTGCTGGTGTCACAGTTAAACAGTATTACTTTAGAATAACAAGTGCTTTACACACTATTTGGTCTTGAATTTTGATATATTGCTCATATTTTAATGTTCTCAGATGCTTTCTCATTTTGAGGAGTCACTGCCTCCTTTGCCTTCTCAGAGGAAGCACCCTGCATCAGCTGTACTGATGTAACTAGTATATAAGTATATTTTAAAATATAATTTATTGCTGTGATCAAATCTGAATTTTCAGCATCATTACTCCAGTCTTCATTGTCACACTATCCTTCAGAAATCATTCTAATATGCTGATTTGCTGTTCAAGAAACTTTTTTTTTATTATCATCAATATTGAAACCGTTTAGCTTCTTAATATTTTTGTGGAAACAATTTTTTTTTCAAAATTCTTTGATGAATAGTTCAAAAGAACAGCATTTATTTGAAATGTAAATCCTTTGTAACATTATAAATGTCTTTCAATTTTGATCGAATTTAATGCCCTTGCTGAGTATAAATTTCTTTTAAAAAATGTAATAATGAATAAATAAAAACTCTAACTGACCCCAAATTTATGAACGGTGATTAAAGTCATGTCCGTTTTCTGTTATTTTTCCATGGAGCACAAAAACAGAATTTTTAACCACAGAGTGAAATTCCAAAAAGCAGCATGAATTATTTTTGTGCATTTTTTTCTTTTTCATATTCCAAAGAAAAAAATATAGATGAGTAAATTATATATTTGTCCTTTTTGTGTGAAATGTCCCTTTAAGGCTTCATGTTCAGGCATCTCAATTCCATAAGTAATGTACAGAGAGATGGTGACAGATGGCTGTCTCAGACTGCTTTTACGTGACTCTACTCACACGATTAAAAGCACAGACCTCTAAATTTATCAACTTCCAATAAAGTTGATATGTAGGCAATGTCATACAGAGTATACGAGTCACAAATGCTCACTTCCTTCCACATCCTGTCTACGTTTGAGGTCAATAATGTTTGGGTCTATATCCTGCCCTGTCCAGAATGGAATTGGCTTTTGGCACTTGATGTGATAGGCAGACCAAATGCATGTCAGATATCCCAAGAGGAAACTCCTCCCTCTGAAAATAAACAGTGTTAAGTCTGTCTCTGTAAAGATCTATGCTGATACAGACCCCCAGCTTTGATCTTCTTTCTTGTAACAGTCCCCTCTGGCCTTCTGTGTTGGAGGCTGTGGGAGACACTCAAGTGTCCTCTTAAACATATGCTCCTGTCATCTTGCTGGCTCTCTGGGGCTCATCTTCTGTCCAAGACATGGCAGCAAGGGAATGATTACCTGTCGGGCTCAAATGGCTCTTTGAAGCAGAGTCGGTAGACAAGTGTAGCCACCCAGTGAGTAGGATGGCTTCACTTGGATGGATATTTCTGCCTGCTGGACTCCTCCGGGTATCAGTCTTTCACAACCTAAGGGCATCGACACACCATTGGTTTCCAGATGCAGATGAAGTACACAAGTGTTTGTGAAAATGAAACTTTGTGAACTCTGCGAAAGTGACACAAAAGCAGGAAAAAAAATGGAATTCAAAAGTGGATATGAAAGAAAATTGACCCTATATACTTTCTTAATTCGTGTTCCAGGTCATATTGTTCATGATTCATTGGTGCTAGAGTCCAATATATACTGCCTATATGCTGATCAGCCACATTATCAAATCCACTGACAGATGAAGTCAGTAACATTGATTATATCATTACAGTGGCACCTGTCAAGGTGTGGGATGTATTAGGCAGCAAATGAACAGTCAGTTCTTGAATTTCATGTGTTGAAAAATGGACATGTGACTTTGAGGAGGGCCAAATAGTGATGGCTAGATGACTGGAACAGAGCATCTTCAAAACAGCAAGTCTTGTGGGGTGTCCCGGTATGCAGTGATTAGTACCTACCAAAAATGGTGCAAGGAAGGACAACCAAGGCTCATTGATATGTGTTGGGAGTGAAGGCTAGCCCGTCTGGTCCAATGACACAGAAGAGCTACTGTAGCTCAAATTGCTGAAAAACTTAATACTGGCCAAGATAGAAAGGTGTCACAACACACATTTTGCAGTGTATGGCCTGCTTAGGGTAGTCAGAGTGCCCATGATGACCCCTACAATAGGCAGGTAAGCATCATAACTGGATCATAGAGCAATGGATGAAGGTTGCCTGGTCTGATGAATCACATGTTCTTTTACTGTAGATCAGGTGGATGGATGGGTGTGTGCACCATTTACTTGAGGAAGAGGTAGAAGCAGATGCATTACGTGAAGAAGGTAGGCTGGCGGTGGCAGCGTTTTGCTCTGGACGATGTTATGCTAGAAAACATTGAGTCCTGGCATTCATGTGGATGTTATTCTGACACGTACCATCTACCTAAAGATGGTTGCAGACTATGTTCATCCCTTCATGGTAAACATGGTAAAATTCTGCCAGAATACTGCAAAAATAGTTCAGGAATGGTTTGAGGAACATGACAAAGAGTTAAAGGTGTTGCTTTGGCCTACAAATTCTCCATGGAGGCCCCACCTTGTAACTTAAAGGATCTTGGTGGCGGATACCACAGGACACATCCAGAGGTCTTGTGTAGCCCATGCCTGAACACATCAGAGCTGTTGTGGCAGCATGAGAGGGACATACACTATATTCAGTGCTTATAATATAATAACAATTATATTATAACCAGTGGCGTACCATGGGGTTTCAGTCAGAGCCTTCAGTAAACAACTGTAAACTACTTACACGCATCTTACACATCTCTATTACAGCTAACGCAGCCATATGCATTTAATGCGCATATTATGCCGCACACAGGCTCTCAACGACAATGACAGCTGATCAACAATTTCAACAGTAGGCTAGATTAGGGTGGGTTAAATGCAGAGTAAATTTCCCTACATGGATCAGTAAAAGTAATCCGCCAATACACGGGTCACTATGCACATTCACGTCACGCTGAAATGACGACGCGCCCACAGCAGCAAAACTGTACCAATGCTGGACATCCACACACCGCACCACAGTATTATCAATGCACCACGTATACCTCCATAATACTCTTTAAATAATAAAGCACTCACCTGCCACTTCTAAATAAAGTCCATGGGTCATTCCATGTCCCTTTACTCGTATTAAAAAGTAAACACGGACAACAAAATAACTTGTGCTCAGTGCTAGCTGTTAGCCACTCATAGTGCTCATAGTTGCATTCTTTGAAATGGCGCACAAAACCTTTGTTAACGAATCCAGTTTGGGTGTAGTACAGTAGGTCTTCCTTTCTCAGTTATTTCTCTTTTGTCTGCAGAAGAGCGTCTTGAAAAAGGCATTTTTAGGAAATTGGCAACAAGATCTGGTGTATGCGCCGGCGACTGCAGCTGTCATTTTCTTTTCGTTGAATTTCATTTCTTTCGTTTCGTCACTTTCATACCTTGGAAATTCCGGGTAGCACTGAGCACGTTGCTAGACCCAGAGGGCGGGCTGTCATTGAACGTCAAAATTTGATTGGCTGATGATTCTGTCACTAATGCTAGTTACAAATCAGATGTGACGTCTTTCAACAAAAGGGATAACACTATCTGTAGTGCTGGCTGCAGATTTTTTTTATGTAGGATATTCCAGTTCAGCCTCAATGAAACTAATCATAGGCAATTTTGTGGTCATTACACAAATGAAAATGATACCTAAATAATCAATAAAAACGTTTTTCACACAATTTTATTTTTTTATAGGGCCAGCAGAGAAGGCCCTGCTGACCCTGAAGGCCCACCACTGATTATAACAAATGAGAATTTTAACATTGTGGCCGATTTCTTTCCATCAGAGGCTCCAGCATGGCAGAGGCTTCTCTAGTGTGTAGACACCCTTGCTCTGCCTCACTGCCAAGGGCTGTTTGCACAACATGCAGGATGAGAGCCCCACAGCTGCTCTGCTCTCTGTATCATGTTGTGTGCAGATCTGCGGAGGATATATCAGGATGAAGAAAAATAACGGTGTAAAATAACATTAAACAGAGATTTTTTGTTTTTTTTTGTTTGATTGTTTGTAGCGCTGTGTACACACCTGTTAATTGACCCTTTGCTGGGAGTTTGATTGACAGATGATCTGACCAATCATAATGTCGAATCAGCTACTTTGTCTGACAAACAAACCAGACAAGAGAGTAGATTTACGTCAGTGGACTTGAACTTGAAAAATGGTGTGTATTGACGTCTTTCCACGGTTGAAACAAGACACCTTCTGATGTTCATTTATGTTTATTTCATGCTATAACTAGAGGAAGAGATTATCGGTTAATGTGCACTACAGCGACCTGTCACGACACTGTGTTGTCAGTTTTCTCTTTGCTCCGTGATGTACTTTTCACTACATGAGAACACGTTTTGCGGTGTGAGAGCACAATTGCTTGTTGAACATAGCAACAGTAACTAAGGGGGGGGGGGGTATTTTGGTCCTTAGCCAGGCAAATAAAATTACTTCGTTTTTTGCTCACAATCTCTCCATATTATATTCTCTGGCTGCATATAGGACATCCTTAAGAAAGAGGTGGTCCACTTCTGTGTGTGATGCCCCAGATATCTGTCCTCATATCCCACTATATGAGATTTTAGAGACTACTTGGATATAATATTCAGTCATAAACACACAAATGTAACCTTTCTCTCTTGCCTAAGTGCATTATTAGTATATTGTCCTTTTGCTGCTCTTTAAAAGGATGCCTAAAGCTTCAGAAGAACTAGCGCTTTCCACAAATTCAGAGCACTGGCTCCAATTCTTAATTCTGAAGCATTAATTAATCCAGCATTTAAAGCTTGTTGTTGTTAAAGCTATTAAATATGTTTGATAAACGGTTATTTACCATTAAATTCACCTTAATATCAGAGATGCATCGAAATTAATTTTCTATCAAAACACAGAAACCATCATTCAAGTTTTCATTTTGTCAAAAACTGAAACCAAAAATGTATTTTTGGTAATTAAATTTAGGCGTTTTGGCTAATTGACCTCGATGTGCTATTCAGTGAGTTTTTTTTTTTTTTTCCACAGGAAAGTGCATCCACACAGCTGATGTTTACCTGTTGTAGTTTATTCATGTTGTGTGCATAAAATAGACACTGAAACAGTCAAAACGTGTCATCAGTTTAAGTCAATGTTTTCGACACTCCAAAACTATTATTTTCCATACAAACAAATATTTTAGATGCAAAAAAACTGTTTTTTGACATATTGTGTATAAACTCTCTATTTCCACCATTGTTGCACTCTCTAGCCACTGAAATTAAGGGCAATGTAAGTTTATTAATAACTAGTACAAACCAGCATTTAGTCTTATGCCAAATTTACTAAGAATGCGTGATATATCGGCCAACATATCGGTTACTGGCTTTCAAATATAAAGAAATATCTATAATTATCGGCCAAAATTTTCATATCAGTGCAACCTTAAAATTTTTACACAGCAAAGATGGCACACAAGATCAATTGTTGCCCACATTCATGTGTCTTTACACAGACTGTTTAATGCAGCGTTGAAAAAAATGTAAACCTTATATAAAATAGTAGAAAAGTGCAGCTCAAATAATATTTAGTTTGAGCACCTCTTTTCACTGACAATTGAAAAAAAAAAAGCTCTTTATTTTTTTTAAGAGTTTCAGGCCCTATTTTGTACCCTATTCTTGGAAATTGCCAACTGTTGTAGGCCTGACGAAGTGCTTGAAATAAGATGGAGGAAGAAGTGGAGCCAAGGAACAGATGGCAAAAACAATCCCTCCACCACAGGGCTGTTGGCATCAGATAAGAGCCCCGATAGCAGCACTATTCTTCTCTGCAGTGATAAAGTCACATTCTGTCTTTAAATAAAGCAGTAGAATGGCTATTATGTGGATCGGCCCAGCAGTGTTGTGGCTCCGCTCGAGTCACAATTGCAGGAAGAGGTTTTGCAGACAGGACAGGAAGTGGGAAGGAGAAAGGGTGTGAGTCTGTGTGGCTGCTCTCTTGACTGTTCTGAGGTCTGTCAAGATGTATAATTGATGTATAATTAATATTTGATATATATTTAGGATAATTGATGTTTAGCTACAATTAGAGTTGCAAGTATCAATTACTTTGGTAATCAATCAAATTAATCTGTCACAGAGATTACCATACACACATTGTTCCTGTAGTCCCCTCGGTGTCAGGCACCAGCCCACTCACACAGGAAGTGCCGTGTACACAGACCGATCTTGGAATTCTTTGGCTGGGATAGGACAGTGCTCGTAATAGACCTGAATGGCAGGGATTTCATTCACTGAGTTTTCCAGCAATTAGAGGGATGCGTCAAAGATGGATTTCATTTAGAGGACTCCTCGGGTCCTAATTTGTTCCTGACACAAATTCCTACTTACCTGAACCTGTCATTCATAAATACATTTTTAAAAAAGAAAAATTGTCAGCACTGTCTTCATAGCCTGTGACTAGCAGTGTCTTATTAAATATCACACAGACCAAAAATAGAGATTGTGTTTGTTTGTGAAAAATGTCTGAGAATATTTTTTACATGGATTTTTGCATGAAAATATTTTTAATTTTTGATCATTTGAGTTAGTTGAGCTAGAATTGCATTTAGTTGGTTTCCTATTATAGATATATAGCAACAATTAGTGCTTCATCTAACTGTTATTTTTGTAATTGATTAAATTCATCTGCCAAACATTTCTTTGATTAATAAATAATTAAAACTTAAAACCTGTTGCTTAGTATATTTGATGTATAATTAATATTTGATATATATTTAGGATAATTGATGTTTAGCTACAATTAGAGTTGCAAGTATCAATTACTTTGGTAATCAATCAAATTAATCTGTCAAGTATTTAATCGATAAAACGATTCATCAAGTAATTTGGATGCGGCTTTCCATGATTTATACGAAATCAGGAAACAGAAAGGTGGGGAATATTGAATATATATTTGTTTTAACAAAATACTGTTAAAGACCCCAAAAGAATAATGAAAAGCTGGCATAAATTAATCAGGTCCATTCAGTAAAGCACCTTTATTTGAAATTACCTGAGGATAATAATATCAGTCTCAACCAACTTGATCTCATGAGAAAACATAACTATGCCATTTTCATGTGAGTCCATACAATGTGATTTGTACGAAAATGAAGATTTTGTTAGGAAAAAAAAAAGCATGAAGCTCCACATCTCTAAACTTAACTGAGAGGCATAAGCTGTTCATACGAAAATGTATGAATGGAATCAGAAAAATTCATATGAATCAACTACTATTTCACCAAAATGTGAAACAGTTACGAATTTCCATAAGGTTCAAAAGGTTTCAAAATTTTCCCTGTATTTGCTTGTGAGGAATTAAGCAAATGAGCATTGTCATGACGTCATTTCCCTGCAGGAATGTGTGAAGAAATTATGAATGGAAAACATCCCATCAAGCCAATGGAAGATCAGAATTTTTAAACGTCTTTCCAAAGCATGTTAAGCGCTGAATTCATTTCAGAAGTTTAATACTGAGCAATGGGAAATATCAAGGCAGTGCAGCCTTGCAATTGAATCTCTTCAAGATGTTTGCAAACTAATTGCCATCTTTGAGAGTTCTCCTGCTTCCCATGAGTCATGTTGAAGAGTGACTGGAGGAGAGCCTTCCAGAGTCTCCTGACGGGCCGAGTAGATGTGAGTAGACTCTTTGGGCTCTATAGTCCCCGGTCAGTGCCTCAGCTCTGGCCCGGACCCAGCAGGCCTGTCTCACTGAGCACTAGGTCATTCACATGCATCATCTGTTCTCCTCTGCCAGGCTGCTTGTTTGTTTTTGTCTTGCCTTGGGAAATTTGCAGTGTAGGAGAGCGGTTCAGCTTGAAGCATCTGTTGTAAGCAACCTGGGTTTTTTTTTTTTTAATCAGTCGACCTGAAACAGGAGGATACTGCTGCTCAAAAACAGGAGAGGGAGAATTTCATAACATTGATTTTGTTTTAGAGTCTGTGCATTACAGTCATTTTATGACAACAAAAACACTGCTGTTCAATAAATAGCTAAATATGGGAAAATGATTGAATCACTTGAATAATTTAATTGAATAATTTAAGTGAATCAACTAGCATTTCTGGTCACATATTGGCTAGTTATAAATGTGGCTCATCTAATCACAATGTAGAGTCGGAACTGTTCATTACATGTTAGTATTTCCTCACATGGACTTGGTTACGTCAGTTGAAGAAACAGACATTGCAGAGACGTTTGATGAAAGATTATGAAAGCAAATACTTTTTGTCTATATAATAATGTGCACTGATGAGTCATGCACAGTAAGACTAGAGACATTTCTATGGCAAGTCAATAGGGTCTGTTTCATGTCGCCTTCAAAGAGAACAGACAGACTGAGTGATGAGTCACCAACAGAAGGAAAACCAGCATACTGATTTTAGTAAGGATTTAGTAAGGCAAAAATGCCTTGAAATTGAAAACTCTTGTTTAGGATGATAGTCTTTTAATTATTAATTGCTGCTGAAATGTGTAAAATGGGAGTGGAGGGAGCTTTAGACTTTCAAAAGTAACGCATGGCCTTTTTTTAACCTTCAGAGACCCTATGCAGTGAAGCTGAATATATATATATATATATATATATATATATAATTAAAATGTAATTTAATTAAATATTAAACATGTTACATAAAACTTAAATCATGATTTTGCAATATTAAATAATTAAATATCTAATGTAAAATATTGATTTAATTAATTTTTGGATCAAATTTAGCAGTCTTCCAAGTAAAAATTTGATGTATGGCCAAACAATATGAACTACTGTAAATATGATTTTTTTTCTCATCTTTTTCTTATCATTAAAGATAGCTGCACACACATTTTTTATGTATTTTATTTTTATTCAGATTTACATTTAAGCATTTGACAGATGCTTTTTATCTACAGAAATTTTCCTTGCATTAAAGGAGTACATTTTTATCAGTTTATGCATATCCATGATGCACACTTGAGTGTTTTTCCTCACCTTTAATAATTAAAATGTTAAAATGTTTTTTTTTTAAGTTAAGAAATAGTTACAGTATTGTTTATAATGTTCACAGCATAATATTGTAATATTCAATATAGAATTAGTTTATTTTCATATTTTCCGTTTTCATTTTAATATTAGTTTTAGTAATTTTGTTGTGTGTTTTTGTGATTTCCATTAGTTATTCTGTATTTAGTGTATATATAGTTTTTATTATTTTTATTACACAAAAAATGAAAAACGTTCCTTTGGCAACAAGCTAAAATTATTTTATTTTATTTTATTTCAAGTAACAAAATGGTTTTATTTAACTATAATAACCCTGCTTTACAGTTTATGAAAAAATGATTAAAAAATAGTTGTTATATAACATGATACAAGGGTTTTAAGAAAAATCAAGACCCCAGTAAATCATAGATAAACTACTTTAAATGTTGTTCAGAGCAGCCTAATGAAATGTTAGTGTCATTTAGTATTTATTGTCAGGCTTCTCAAGAAAGTCGAAGCATATAGTACTTGTATACTTAATTATAACAGAGATTCAATTTTCCAACCTTGTAGATTCTTGAAAATTATATCATTGTTCTTAGATCGCCTCTTTCTTTTAAAAACCCACACACTGCTGCTTCTGCCTTAGATAGAAAATGTGGCTTTTTCTATATCAAGACCCTCTTTTACACTTTAGCAATCACAGTCATCGTGGATGGGAAGGAGATGTGCTGGTGTCTATTTTCATTCACATTCGGCATTTGCTGCCATGGCAACCTTCTCTTCTGTATGTATGTGAGCACCATATGGGTCATGCTGCTTATCTGAGGCTCAGCAGAAACAGAACCTGCTCTGCATCCTCGCTGTGATTCATTATGAATATGTAATGGCCAGAGTTCAATATGGCGCATTCATAGGTGATTGTGAAAGTTGTGTTTATTGATTTTCATAGTTCATGAATGTATGTGAGTTGGAAGGGGCAGAGTCGACCCTCCACTCATCTATCTATCTATCATTTATTTGAAATATAAGTCTTTTGTAACATGTATTTACTGTCGCTTTTAATCAATTTAATGGATCCGTATGTCATTTATATGTCATATGATATGTCATTTAACTTACAATACAACTTTTTTTTATTTTTTAACTTGCTTTACAACTCAAATAACTACCACATTATATGAGGTTGCCTTAAAAATCCATTCAAAACTCTGTGGAGCATGTGTTTTGCATATAAGTGTCTTAAATAACTTGTGCCTAATTAATTACTAAAGGGATTTATAGTCATTCCCCTGGTAGAGGTGCTCCCATAAAGTGTGTTTAGCAAAACTATCCAGCCTCTTGCTAGTGCAACACCTAAACGCCTCTTTTCTCCGATATTACAGGGCAGAAAAAACAGAGGTGCTGAGTGAAGACCTGCTGCAGGTGAGATCAAATCAGATCAGTGTGATCACAAGCTGTATATATTTATCTATTGCTCTAATCTAATGTTATTTATACTACACTGCTCATTTGTTTCACGTGTGTTTATTTTGCATTCAGGTGGAGAAGCGTTTAGATTTGGTAAAGCAGGTGTCTCATAGCACACATAAGAAGCTGACCGCCTGTCTGCAGGGACAACAAGGCACCGATTTAGACAAGAGATCAGTCAAATCTCCCTCGGTACAAAAGCTCTCACACCTCAGATGCTTCTTTTTTTCAGCACTGCAGTTAATTACACTCATAACAACTTGATTGTGATTTTCCTTAAACAGAAAAAGTTGCCCCTGACAATACTTGCTCAGTGTATGGTGGAGGGAGCGGCAGTGTTAGGCGACGACTCCCTTCTTGGGTGAGTTTGTCTTTGTATTTTGAGGTCTGATCAGATTTTTAAAACAGGTTTCCCTTGGGCTGTATCATAATTTACAATCAAATGGGCGTCAGTGGAGAATTATGCCCACGTTGCAAAAAGTGATTTTCTCAGGATTTTTATTTTTTGTCTTGTTTTCCAGCACAAATATCTAAATCAAGATAAATTTACTTGAAAAGGAAAATGACACAAGATGTCTTGTTTTCTGGAAGACAAGAAAAAAATATCTGCCAGAGGGGTAAGAAAAATGAAGTTGTTTTCACTTTGAAGTTTATTTTCTTACACTACTGGCAGATATTGTTTTCTTGTTTCAAGCATAAATTTAATTATGACTTTTTTTTTTCAGAAAACAAGACTTATGACTTGTGTCATTTTTCAGAAAAAGTTTGTGTTTTTCCCTCCTGGCAGACTATTTTCTTGTCTTCGAGAATGTGATTTTGCTTCTCAAGTAAATGTCTTAAAATTTAAAAAGACAAGATGTTGGAAATTAACAGATGGGGCGTCAGTGTACACTAAAAAATGGCAATACAAATAGCTCCAGGTTGAGCTGAGGAAGTTATACCAAAAAAGCTGTGATATGTTCAGATTCAGTGATATCACTTCAGTCATTTCACACATACTGATGTAATATTTTAGCAAAAACACTGATTGTATTATAATACCGATTCCGACAGAAATGGAAAAGCGGACAAAAAGGTGAATCAAATTTAACAATTGCACAAAGCAAATAAGAACATAGGCATGTAATTCAGGCTTGCAATATATGTATACATTTGTGTGTGTGTGTGTGTGTGTGTGCAGTGTTCGAACTATACTGTGGACTTTGGGGGAGCCAACCTTTTTTTTCTTCTTTTTTTTTTATTCCGGGGGGGGGGAGGGGACGCTTGCGCGTGGACTTACAATGACTTGTGTTGCCATCCCGGCGGGAGGTGTGCTAACAGGGCTTGCAGCAGGTGAATCGGTCGTGCCATTAAACTGCCTTGTGTTCTTTTTGCCATGGTGGCTATATGATGCTGTATGATGCTAACTGCAGAATGGATTTCAAGGACTGCGCGCGCAGATCTACGGCCAATGTTGAATCCAACGTTTATATTTTTTCTACGAATCTTTGAGTTAACGTACTAAACATGAGTGGAATGAATTTGCACCGCAGCGCCCCCACACCTTGATGCTCATGACAAGAATAGCATGTATAGTTATCTTTATTGAAGTGAAATAGGTTTAAATCGCCGTCATGCATGAATGAATGATATTTTTGCAATTTTAAACATAATAATCCACGATGATCACATTACACAAAACTGAAATTGCACGTCAAAATAACACATTGTCAATATTTTTTGAGACCCCCCAAAATTTCACAAATCACGTTTTCAGGGGAGCCCATGTCTTATTAAGGGGAGCCGAGCTCCCCCTAGCTCCCCCGTAGTTCGAACCCTGTGTGTGTGTGTGTGTGTTTCAGTTTAATTTTTGTTTTTGGAATATGATGTGCTTTGTCATTTGTATTATTATTTTTAATATTTCTATTTATCTTTCATTTATTTTTATTTTAAAATCATTTTATTTCATTTAGTTGCAACATTCATTTTTTTATTTAATTATATACATTTGTTTGTCTAATATTTATATTTAATTTTATTTCAGCTTTATTTTAATTTTTTTATTGTTTTTGTTTTAATTTTAGTTAACAGTAGCACAACTGTCAGACTGGACAATATCTACATAAAATACAAAATATTCCACAAAATTACCAAAGCAGGTAAAATGATAAAATGTTATTAAAGTTATTTGAAACAGTCAATTTACAGGATATAACAAATCATCCTTAAACACATAGACTCACTTGTCATCCAGCACAATAGGTGGCGGTATGCATCTACTTAAGTTGGTTCACAACCCAGTGAAGAAGAAGAAGAAGAAAGATGCTTTTTTTATGGATAGAAGTGATAGAGCTACAGCCGGACGTGATGCAAGTCTTGGAAAATCTAGTTTGTTAGTTGTCTTCTTCACTGTCCGTAATTTTTTCCTCTCCATCCGGCAAGATTTTAAGAGATTTTGCTTCAAAGGACTTTGCCACAACATAAGCTGATTAGTTCACTAGTTTTCTTCTTTGCTGTACATTTATTTTTATTTTATGTTTTCTTTCACTATCTTCCTGTCCATCCAGTGAGATTTTGTGTCAATTCTGGCCATAGCTGTATGCCTTGTAGCCACAACTGCTTTTTTCAGCCAGGTGGTGTAATTACTACAACTTACCAGCAGGGGCTAAAGGGGCTTTGGATAGTTTCTACCAAGGGACAAATGAAACAGCACCAAAATATCATAGTGTTTGATTAGGTACACACCCTTTGACATCAACATCAAAAGATATGGGTAGTTTCTGCTCACATTCAAGCTCTTGAGGTCTTTCGTGACATTCACCAATATGTTTGTGAATTAGGATGCAGCCCTGACTAGGTTGACTGCTTTGACTAAGCCGTGGTCTCCTTCTGCAGTAAGATGCTGAAGCTCTGTGGTGACACAGAGGAGAAGTTGGCCCAAGAGCTGCTCGTCTTTGAGTTTCAGATTGAAAGAGATGTTGTGGAGCCTCTGTATGTGCTGGCTGAGGTGAGCGTGTTTTTCCTGTCTAAGTTACATTATAATACACATATTGCATCCTTTTTCGTAACCATGTAGTACTTGACATATGAAATAATAGTAAGAATAAGCTATTTTTTAAAATAATTTTTATGATCAAAGCTATGTAGTTTTTATTATGGAGGGAAAACATATATACAGCAAGTTTTTCAGCAAAGTTTTGATCATGTTGATCATTTAGAGGCCTTTGCGTGTCAAATATGTGTATTAAATATGATACAGTACGCATTAAATCTGGAAAAATGGAAGCTAATCCCTAAATGCTTAGTTTTTGCGTGTGAAGGTTGTACTGTATTGCTTAATTCTTCTCATATGGACATGGTTTTCTGTTTAGGTGGAAATTCCGAACATTCAGAAACAGCGAAAACATTTAGCCAAACTCGTCCTGGACATGGATTCTGCAAGGACACGGTATGGACTATAAGCGGTATTACTGTTTATTCCTTGATCTGCATTGCCAATATTGTTCTCTGACAGTGTCATTGGTCTTCCTGACCTCTAGGTGGCAACAGTCATCCAAGTCTTCAAGTCACCCTAGTAATGTGCAGCAGGGCGGAGCCAAGGCTGATTCCCTGAGAGAGGAAATGGAGGAGACGGCCAATCGGATGGAGATCTGCAGGGTGAGGATTTCTCTCGCTCTTTCTTCCGCATTTAATTAAAAACTTAACCAAATGCGAAACAAAACTAGAATGTTACTTTTACCTAATAGTCTCCATCTCAAAAAGTTTTTGCCTGTTTTTTTATTAGAACATTTTTATATATGTGATAATGTAGACCTACATGTCGTCTTCTCTGCAGGACCAGTTATCAGCGGACATGTACAACTTTGTGGCCAAAGAAATAGAATATGCAAACTACTTTCAAACGGCAAGTACCTCTGGGCACTAAAGGTGAAGTGTGTAGTTTTGGCTGGAATGCCTTACAATATGTGTATGTCCTCTTACTGGTTTTGCTGTAGCTCATAGAGGTTCAGGCAGAGTATCACAGGAAGTCTTTGGAGATTCTGCAGAGTGTGCTGCCACAGATCAAAGCTCACCAGGGTGAGACTCTCCACTTCCACTTTAATGTGTGAGCATACAAGTTTGGTTAAGTGGTGGCTTTCAAGTGTGTGTGTGTGGGTCTGTCAGTAAACTTCTTTCTGTAGCTTTTAGGAGCCTGCGTTTTAACTTCCGTCATGGTGTGTTTCAGAGGCCTGGATAGAGAAGCCATCGTATGGAAAGGCCTTAGAGGAACATCTAGCCATCAGTGGCAGGGAGATTGCATTTCCTATCGAGGCGTGCGTCACCATGCTGCTCGAATGTGGCATGCAGGAAGAGGTGCGAGACTGCTGAGAAATAACACAACATGGCATATTTATACCTGGAAATGCAGTTTGTTTCTACAAACTGAACTTAAATTGTTGTCTGTGGTAATCATCAGCATGTCACAGATGCCGTTCAGAGACAGTAAGCTGTAGATAACCTGAAATATTCTGGAAAGATCCCTGTGATTTCACCTTGACAGATGATTAAGTCCAATTATAGTAGCATTGACCAGGATTTTTGTAGCCTCGCATTAAAAATGGACCGCCTACAGTCAATTCACTGATCAGATATTTGTATTAATATTTTAATATTGTTGAATACTTCCCCATGTTTGTCTGTTTATTTATTTAAGTGCTCATAAATGACGCAATAAAAACTAATCATGATTGGCTGCTTTACATGTCATTCATGAAGTCTGTATTAATTATATAAGTATTAAGTTATATTAAGTTATTACATTACCCACAAATCTTCTTTTTTTTTTTACATTTCAGAAATTAAAAACTGTGTTCTTCAATTAAAAACAATAGTTATTGATTTGAATTTTTTTATTATTATTTTTGTTGTTACATAATTTAGAATTTATTATAATACATATTTTATAAGAAATAAATTTAAATATATCTAATTCAGTTTATTCTAATTTAGTTGATCTAATTTATTTTTCTATTTATTTATTTTTTTATTTTTAAATTTTATTCATAATGTATTATGAATACTACTACTACTACTGCTACTACTAATATATTATGAATAATAATTCACATAATAATTCAATAATTAAAAGGGTGTTGCATCTCTACTTATTCACTTTTCTGTAAACTTTCGTCATAATTAGTCTATTGATTTTTAAACTTACACCTTAAGTAGAAAAAAATAAAATAATAAAAACATGTATTATCATTTTTTATTTAAATAGTATACACAAGTATACAGTACAGTGCATTGTTAGTACAGTGCATATTAATATACTTACTATACAAAACATACTTGGAAGTTCAAATGTTAAAATTAATTACCCATTACTTATTCGTTTAAATACATTTTACTTATCTTGAGGCCCCATTGGAAGTTTGTTGGTGCACCTTCAGGTTGAGAAACACTGGTCTATTGCAAAAAAAGAGTAAATAATAATAATATAATATAATTTAATTAATTAAACCACGAGGGTCAGGGATGCCATTTGGGACAGGGCTTGGGATTCGGGACTAAAAAAGTCTAACTTCACTCTTTCTGTCACTTTAGGGTTTATTTCGAGTGGCTCCCTCGGCCTCCAAGCTGAAGAAACTTAAGGCGTCACTGGACTGCGGGGTTCTGGATGTGCAGGAGTACTCAGCCGACCCACATGCTATTGCAGGTGAGCATCTTCCTATCTCCTATTAGCTTTTAAAATGTTCACTGATCTACCTACCGTGTCCTTTTAGTGGATCACAGCTACAAAGTCTCAGACTCCATGGCAGTTTGCAATAAATTCTGTCCCAGGTTCATTTGATCTCATTACTCTGGGCCTGAAGCGTGACCTAGTAGCCGTCAGGTAGGGGGTCCACAGCCGACAGGCAGTACACACTGATTGTGGCTTTTGACAGCTCATTTGTCAGGCTTCCCTTAGTATTTCAAGCAGAGAATATCACACCTCCAGTCACATCCTATCACACGTGCTGTGCTTCCCACTTTCACCATGTCCCTGCCTCTCTCCTTCCCTCTGACCTCTTTCCTTCCTCATTTGCTTCCCTCAGGAGCAATGAAGTCTTATCTTCGTGAACTTCCCGAACCTCTAATGACCTTTGAACTCTATGATGAATGGATTCAAGCTTCAAAGTGAGTATCGATGGTCTACCCCAACACACACTCCTTTACCCAGTACCATTTGCCATTTTCAGATATATGTGAGACATTTGCTCGGTTCCCGAACATACCCTGATAGCAAATGTACATCACAGAGATGTCTATTTGATGTGTGTTTTCATCTGGAAGATGTATTTTTAGAGTGTTTGCTCAACTACAGCATGTCTCTAAGACGTTTCCTTTGCTAAAAAACAGCTAAAATACATAGCTGGCTTAAGCTGGTCTCCCAGGATGACCAAGCTGGTGTTCAGCTGGTTAGACCAGCTTGAAAAGCTAAAGAAGTGGTCAAAACCTCTCTAAAGCTAACCTGCTAAACCAGCTATGACCAGCTATAGACATCTAGAAAATGTCTTTAAGATGTTTATGACTTAGAATATATGTAAAACTGCTTTTTTAAAGATGTATATCAGCTGTTTGTAAACAACAGATGCTTTGCAGATGAAGCTCTCAGTAACTGAAATCTTGGAGATGTCCTGTACATGTGCTATCTTGGTAGTGAGCCACCTACCTATAGTAATTAAGATGCTGAAAAATGATGCTGCCTTCTGAGATAACTTCTTACAATATCATGTATATGCTTTACAGATAATTAAATTGCAATATCTTATCCTAATATTTGTGTGGGATGTTTGTTTGTATGCTTATTAGAGGATTACGTTAGCTTAGCAACATGCGCTAATGATAAATTCAGTTGGAATCACCTTTACGAAAATGAACCGTGGTTTTATTATAGTAAAAGTGTAGTTACCATGGTTTTGTGACATATTGGTTACCATTTGTATAACCACAGTTTTACTACAAATACCATGGTTAAACTATGGTTAGTGTAGCAAAACCACGGTTACTTTGTGGTTACCATGGTTTAACTAACCATGCTTTAGGGTTAGGGATATTTTAGGATATTTTAAAGGCAAATTTTAGTCAGTTTTAAAACTCTTACAAACAAGTATACATAGTAAGTAAACTGAAGTTCAAGTGTATTTTCCCAAGTATGCTATGGAGTAAATACACTAATATACACACAATGTATTAGTAGTAGACTTGTAAGTGTACTATTTCAGTAGTACTAAATTTAGTCATAAACGTATACTTCTAAGAGTAACAAGTAAATGTTGATTTACACAACTAATTTACATATTTTTGTTTGTATTATAACTGTAGAATAAGTGAATATGTAGGTGTTAGTATTAGCTACTGTATATACTGTACTTCTAGCCCACTTTTTTAGATTTACACTCTGTAAACTACTAGTGTAATAGTTTTTATACTGAAAGTTTATCATTTTATGTTAAACTGAACTTAACACTAAATTTACAGTGGATGATTTGTCAGTAAAATCAGGCAAATGTTTATCTGTTTCTGTGGGTTAATAGCAGTGTACCTTAATGCATCTCTCCCTGTGTTCTTTCTGTAGTATTCAAGATATGGATAAAAGGCTCCAAGCCCTTTTGTGTACATGTGAGAAACTACCAGCAGACAATCTGAACAACTTCAGGTATGAGGTGCTTGTTATTTACTAATTATTTGTTATTTCTGACCAGGCCTTTGTCTTTGAATGAGTCATGAATGCAAGAGCTCATTAGAAGAGAGGAGTGTCAAATCTCTGTCATATCATGAGCAATGCAGCAGTTCCTTCAGTGACAGGAAGTGGGCATGTTTCTGAAATAATCAGAGTTCATTAGTACTGAGAATATTTTTTTGAGTTTGGAAATGTCCTTCAGTCCAACCTGTTTTGTTGTGCCAGCTATACAGACGTTGTCTCTGGCAAAGACAAATTCAGCCTTTCAGTTCGCCCTGACTGATTTGGCCAAAGAGCCACACAATAAATAAAACATCACTAATCCAGGATTAAGATGAAACAAAGCCTCCGTTTGAGAAAATAAGGATGTCTGTTTGTACTGATTACGCATTGCATTTACAATTCAACAATCAAATCCTGTGAATATTTGGAACGTCTTTACTTCTAGCCTATATTGCAAGGTTTCCAGATATACAGTATGCTGTGGGTCTTAGATGTTTGACTGCACCTGCCTTCTGTCAGACCTACTGAAATATTGATAATTTACAGCAACAGGAATAGCAAATGTAAGAGTGAATGCCAGGGCAGGGCTAAACCCTTTGGTCAAACTGAGATTGAAACTGATTTTCTTTTTTCAAAACAGATATTTAATCAAGTTCTTAGCCAAACTCACAGAGCATCAAGATGCTAATAAAATGACGCCAGGTAATATTGCAATAGTTCTTGGACCCAACCTGCTGTGGACACATTCAGAAGGGTGAGTGCATGTCTTCCGTTTGGATTATTGCTTAGATTTATGTGGAGAGCAGCAAATTCACAAAGCAATTTAAAGGAACAGTTCACAGAAGAATGAAAATTCTGTTATTACTTATTGTACATATGACTTATGACTTTATTTTTCTTCTGTGGAACAGTATTGTATTGTAAACTAAAACTAATAAAAAAAATAATTTCCCTAAAGAAATAAAATTACAATAAGATATAAATATTAGATGAAAAATAGAAGTTAGTTAAGAAGTTCTGAAATTAAACCAGAAACAAAAAATAAAAATGAGCAAATCACATAAAATTATTTAAGCTAAATGATAACTAAACATGTACAAATAAATGCTAACTCAAAATAATAATGAATACAATAATAATATATGAATAATACAAAAAAATAAGCATTTTTGAAGAAATCCATACTACAACAGTTCATAGTGACCTTGTGTGTTGAGCTGTCAAGAATGATAAAAACACACTATAAAAGTAGTTCATATGGCTTTTTCACTATATTTCAAGTCATTTGAAGTCATGCAAAGGGTTTCGGTGTGAAACTGACTGACATTTACTGTTTCTGGAGCTCTATAGATCACTGAGTGAAAATAGTGCATGAACATAGTTTAAAATGTAACCTTTTGTGTTCCACAAAAGAAAGAAAGTTTTGGATTGACGTCAGTTAATAAGTTAAACTATTTCTTGAATGTATGTAGTAGTTTTATATTTTGACATTTGTAATGATCAAATTGGTCACTGATCTTCACAGGAACATGACGGAAATGATGACCACCATGTCCCTGCAAATCGTTGGCATCATTGAGCCGATTATCCAGCATGCTGACTGGTTCTTCCCTGGAGGTTAGATAGAAAGAGTGGTGAAAACATATTGGCACATACACACGAGCGTGTTCTCCTGCGAGATTTGGACTAATTTGTCTTTGCTATTCTTAGATATTGAGTTCAACCTGACAGGCAGCTACGGCAGCCCAGTCCACACCAACCACAACGCCAACTACAGCTCCATGCCCTCGCCAGACATGGACCAATCAGATCGCAGACAGCAGGACCAGAGCCGACGCCCACTCAGCGTCGCCACAGACAACATGATGCTGGAGTTCTACAAGAAGGATGGGTAGGTTGTTCTGCACTCTT
>JAFVLL020013468.1:29658-44631 GCA_021397915.2 Tor tambroides | reverse complement strand
AAGGAGTTGCAGAAACCCTGATGAGTAGGCATATAGTGTATGAATCATCTAGCAGATCTAGACAGGTGGTGCTGGGGGAGGTGGGGGTTTTCAGACGAATCTCAAATGTATCCACAGCAAAATCAGCCCATTAGCTTGTGCCCTGTAGTAAATTATATGATTTATAATTCCAAGTAGATTGCATATACATATCTGGTGTGAAATATTTACTGTTTATTACTGTATTCATGTATACTATAGTCAGTATAGGTGGCTATACCTGCAGTAGGTCCTTGCGGGTCAGGTCCCATTTCTTAATGCCGTTGTCTCTGGAGCCGCTAAACAGACAATCTCCTTGAACCACCAGGGACTCAATGCCATCGTAGTGGGGCGGCTCGAAGTTATGAGTGGGGCTGATACTACCCACAGCACCCTCTGTCACATCAAACAACTGCAGAAACAAATGACACATCTAATCACAAGATATATATCAAGATTTCAAGTTATAGGGACATGTAGATAGTAATGTAGAAATAGTTTTTACACATTAAATGTGTATCCTAGCCTGTCCCAAGACAAATAACGTCTTACAACTTTTGGCATAATCTGCTTAATTAATAATCAGTGTATTTATTATAGTTACTAAGTTACTAAGGCCAGATTTACTAAACAGGGCAAATTAGCGTTAGAGCGCAATTCCATTAAAGCGCCGATGGGAGGGGAAAATTCTGCGGGTTATTTACTAACAATGCACACATTAAAGAACACAGACGCAGCCAGATCATTTCCATAATGACCAGCACAATCTAACAAGAGCAGTGCAAATTACCATTGGCTGTAAGACATGTTTTTTTTTGGGAGGGGGCGTTAAATAATAGTGCAAATACCAGTAATTTGAAGATCACAAACATTAGTAAACTGCGTTGCGTGATTAATTTTAATCCTCTCCTCTGATAAATTTTGCATCTGAAAGGGAAACTCCAACAAATGCATATTCAATAAGGTCAGGCGCAAAAATAACTGTGTCTACGCCTTTTCAGCGCTAATTCTTCACTGCGCATCTTTAGTAAATCCTGACAGTACTACTTTAACACCAAAAGACTGTCTGCTCTGGCACAAGCTGTTAGTAAATCCGGCCCTTGGAATTTTGGTAACAGGGATGAAAATATTAATAACCTCAATAAAATAAACAAACAAACAAAAATAATGAGTTCATAACTTGACTTCCTGAGAATGATAGTTAAAATGTTCTGAAGATTGAATTTCAGGCTCCATTTTGTACCCTAATTGTGGAAAGTGCCAGTTAACGTTTTCAAAATGACCACTGCAGATAAATATAAAAACCTTGATGTAGTGATCCTTGGAGCCTGTGATAACTAGATCCTGTCCATTTCCGGTCTGATCAACAGTCAAGCACATGACCGGACCCAGATGTCCCGTCAGTTTCCCCGTACACACAAATCTGACAGAAAGAGATGGAAAACAAGTGAAAGAATTAGATATATGATGTAGCAAATTAAACTCTCCAGAGTAGGTGAAATAAAGGATGCTGGGCCGAACTCATACCGTCTCAGGTCCCAGACGCGAACAGAGTTGCCTGCGGCAGCATAGAGAACAGTTCCAGACGGGTTCAGAAAGATCTGGTTGATCTGGTTCTCGCCGGCCGGGATGGTCACGGTGCGGTTCGTAGTGGCTGCACATGTGTCTCCAGTGTTCACCAGACCCGACGATCTGAAGGGAGAGACGCACAGTCACAGACTGAGAAAATATAAATAATACCAACTTTCCATTTTAAATTTAATGAATACATTTTTAATTATTTCACGTTTTTATGAACATTTTCTCAAGCAGTACTGGGGTAATACATCACAAGTAACGTTAGTTAAGTAATCAGTTTTTTTTTCAAGTAGCTAGTAAAGTAACATTACTTTTTTACAATAAAACAGATCTGAGTTACATTTTCAAATAGTAACGCCACTTACTTTGTTTTCCCATTTATTGACTGACAATGCCTTTGTTGCTGACCCTTGATGATCCAATTCAACCATATTAAGCAAAATGACTAAACATAACATTTATGTTTGATTTTTTTCTTATTGCTGAAGAGTGTTGAACTCTCTTTTTCCTGCACCCTCTACTGTTCAGATGTGAATTTATATTTCCTTCAGCCGGAGGCTTATTAATTTCACATTTGGTGTGAAAGGGCTTTTACATTTCCCAAAGACATAACTTTTTATATTAAAAATAAACAAGCATGTGCAGCACAGATGAGAAAAAGTAACACAAGAGCAATGTAACTCATTATTTTCCATAAAAAAGTAATGCAATTAGTTATTTTTTGGGGGAGTAACACAATGCAACACATTACATTTAAAAATAACTTTCCCCAACACTGGTCTCAAGGTCATCTGACACAAATTTGTTATAGACCTAAATGAAGCTGTTGGGCAAGTCAAAATAGTATGTTTTCATTTCACATTTTTATTTTTATTTTTTGTGTGCTTTAAAGAAATACACATTTTGTTGTGATCACTAACATATTAAAGAACATGTAAAGTACTTATATACTTATAATTTAAACTGCAGTGTGTTACTCAGCATTAAAGAAGTTAGTAAATTTGAAATGTATTAAATTGCAACCATAGTTACAAAGATGTAATTGTAAATATATTTAAAGACAACAACATACAAATTTCAATAGAACTGGGATTAAAGTAAACTTTAGTTCAACATAAATGCTTGTCAGTATATTCAGCAATATATATTTTAAAGACAATAAAAATATTTCACCTTAATTATGAAATTACATATAAAGACGTACTTAAGTCCAATTTAAGTGGGTCAAAATAGCACTGCAATATTCAGCTAAATGCATTTGATATAAATTTAAACTATGATGCATTTTGGTTACATTTTATTTTAAGGTGTCCTTGTAACAGTATAATTATACATTTAAGCACTGAGTAATATTAATTAACTACATGTTCTTACTATATGGTGGTTAGGATTACTGTTTGGCTTAGTGTTACTTGCATGTATTTATGCATAATTTATTGTTATTATAATAGTAAGCACATGTAACACGTAACAAAGACACCTTAAAATAAAGTGTTACCTACATTTTCATTTAATTGCACATAATGTGTTAAGTGTTCAAAAACGTGATATGTGGTATTGGGATTCTGATAACCCTAAATTGAAGAATGCTTGTAGTTTATTTGATATGCACATGTTAGGTTGGACAGGAACTCACGTGAGTGTCCGGATGCACTTTGGGGAGTCACGAATGTCCCAAACTTTGATGTAGGAGGTGGAGACTGTGAACACCAAGCTGGAGCTGTAACGCACAGATACCACATTGTTGGGGTGGCCGCCTAGAGACATGATCTCCTGTCCCGTGACCAGGTTCCACACCTTACAAGTCCGGTCTGAAAGAGGAAACAGGGCCAGTTTATAAAAAAATGTTTAGACCAATTATTCCTACTAAGCACTTCTAAAAAATTAAGGAATTGGTAGGGTTAATCTCATAACTTTCTGCTCTTGGTAACTCCGGAACTGCCCTATCCTGGTTCACTTCATACCACTTCCTACATCTCCAGTACTGCCTCTGTCTCATAAGGTGTTCCCCAGGGTTCTGTTCTTGGGCCTTTACTCTTCATCATGGCTTTAACTTCCACTCCTAACACACAACTTTACATCTGCTCTCAGTGCACTGCTCCTTTCCCCACAAAATCTGTATTGGCTTGTATCGATGACATAAATGTGTGGATGACTAGTCATTTTTTTCTCAAACTCAACACTGATAAAACAGATCTACTTATTGCTGGTCCTTTTCAATTTGCATCCTGTTTCTGTGCTGACAGTGTTAATATTGCTGGAGTGCTAGTTTGACTACTGCAGTTCTCTCTTCTATGGCTTACCCAACACAACAATAAATAAGCTCTAATTCATTCAGAAATCTGCAGCTAGAGTTCTCACATACCAATCAACTCTCAACACATTTCTTCTATTTTACTCAGACTACATCGGCTACACATTCACTTACATATTCAATACAAGATTCTTCTTATCACAATCAGGGCCTCCATGGTCTTGTCCCCCATATATTTCTGATTTCATTCCGACTTACACAACAGTTTGCACGCTTAGGTCCTCTGATTCTGGTCTGTTGTTTGTCCTGCGGCACAAACTAGAATTGTTTGGTGGAAGGGCCTTCTGTATCTCTACCTCCATACTCTGGAATTCCATTTCCCAAAACATCCATGACCTTTCAACATCACATGACTTCAAACCCCCCTTAAAACATATATTTTCGTTCCATGTTTCTCTGATCCCTAAGCTCATGAACTGTTTTCATGCTATCTTATGTTATGTTATGTTATCTTGTCTCTTTGGCTGCTGTTGTGTTTACTAAAGCAACCTGGTTGGATAAGCACAACAAAATCATACTATATAATGAATCCTGAACGGCGTTCTGACCTTTTGACCCGGTGAAGAGGAGGTCATCTGTGGAGTCGACACACAGAACAGCTTTACTGTGACCCTCGGCTATATGAACACACTGCAGTGAGCCGCCACGACTGCTCTTCGACACAGGAACAGGGTTGATGACACCTCTGATGCATGTCAAAAAAATCAACAATCAGTAGACTCCTCTATTAAATCTTGTGTATCGAGACATTGTCTTCTATCCAAACATTGCAGCAAACAGTGCCATAAAAATACTTTCCTGATTCCCTCTTTAACTGTATATTTATCTATATACTTCATATAATCAAATGTATTAGACAATGGAAACAGGCAAAACAAAACGTAGTTTTGAAAAAGACTCTGAGTGGTGGTAATATCTCCAGAAGTGTCCATCCCACCAAAATTTCTCCAACAGCAATGCAGCATCTCGTGCAGGATGTTTTAACAAAATACCAGAAAAACTTTCAATAAACTGTAGCCATCTCTAACATCAGCTAAGCTCAATGTTTATGAACAATTAACAATTAAAAAAACCCATTTGTCAGGAAGTTTTCTAAATAAACAAAGAGAATATCATGAAGAAGACAAAACATTTCATGGCACTGTATGATTTTTCAAAAATAGTTTGTGAAACAAGTATGATAGGGCATGCATGCCAATGAATGCTGTCCAGAAATTCATCCACATGCAATGAAAAAACACATCTGATGCAAAACTAAATAGAAAAGCAAAAAAAAATCAGAAAATTAAATTGGAGTAGAGAGGCTTGTAAAATCCCTTGTGTTTGAGAGAAGAACAGGGAAAGACTGAAGCACAATAACATTTAAACATAAACCTAAACAATCTCATTTATAGTCACATTCATGTATTTTCTAGTATATGTGTTACAAAAATATATTAATTGTGTACATGTAATTACACAATTTGGGAATTTAATAATCACCCTATTTCCTGTCAATATAAAAATTCTATGTAAAAGCAGTTTAAATACACACTCCCAAATTTTAAACCAGAACAGATGATGATGTTAACTTTGCCCCCTTTGGTCCAACAGACTATGATTTACTGATACAGTCTTGTTGGATGCATGGACACATTATGCTGGGCCCCACCCACAGGATGGGGCTCCTTCTAGGCTCCTCCCATAACCACTGAAAACCACTTTAAATGCATGCACATTCACATACTCACAGATACACACAGAAAAATCTGTTATTCAATTAACATATGAAAAATGTCTAATTTAAGTGCAAATTAAAAACGAAAACACTTCAGATGCAAATAATCAGAGTAGTCAGCATTTGTAAGGCAAAAACTTCTCGTGACCTCAGTTTACATTGTGTTATGTAAGTTCTAGAGAAAATAATATTATAACTGAAATGGTATATCACTCTGCAGGTCAACGGTAGGATTTTAGTTTCTGTCTTGTGGTGAAAAACATTGGCCTAGTCACCCCCTTAAAGACATTTAATTTTGCAAGGACAGTCATTTGTTTTAGACTATGGTTCATTGACTACCATGCGACAAGTTCTGCAGGGCAAAATCTATGACTACTGTACTTTCAAAGCAAAGCCAATTTGGCATTTTGTGGCCACTTTTTATGTGGACTGCTAATAACACGACTATTGACAATACTCTGAATTAGAAAATGTCATGTAAATACCATTTTCTGGATTGCTGAAAACAATCATTTGTCTAAATTGGAGTTTCAACCCCCTTCTGAGCTGTACACAATATGTGATTAATTCTCATTCTTCTCATTCTTAATAAAGCCAGTAGTGTGATTATTGCAATGTAAAGTGGCTTTTGTTTGACATGTTAGGGTAAGTCAGAGAACATGCTTCTTCAATACCTGATTTTTTTTCTTATCTTATATGCCAAACTTTCTACATACGTATCCTGTTTGCAGTATTCTGTTTCAAAGAAGATCTTAAAAAAACAACACTAACAGGCAGACACCAAAACCTCCAAAAACTGCAGTAGTAACTTTCTGCCACTGGGGGGTGCTAGCTCTTACTGTGCGATCTCTTTGTCTTTGGCCTTGTCAGCCAGGGCTTGTCCCTTGTCATAAGTCTTCCTGCGAGACAGAGGGGATGGTTCCGGGACTCTCTTTTGCCCAACTGCTGGAAGTCTGTTGCCAGAGCTGCTACTTTAAGATCCATTTGCAATGTGAAAGACAGAAACATAAAATAAAACACAAGTACTGAAAAAAAAGACACAAACATAAAATGGGCAGCATGCATAATAAAAGATACAAATAACCCAACATTGCCTGTTCTTTAAAACTAAAAATTCTGATTAAATTCAGGAGGTGGGTTTAACAGTTACTGCTGCAAAAATGTCTGCAGCACTTCACCGTTACTTGCAACAAACCCTTGGCAACAATGCAAAGCTACTGGCAAACAATCCTGGGGTGACTCACCGAAATATCTGACACTACTGTCAAACAGGTATTTCAACAATTTCTTTTACTACTGGCAAATAGCTGTTTGACAAACATCTATAACTACTGGCAAAAGGTTATTTTGAAAATTGAAAACTACTGACAAACAGATATTTTCAAATATCCACAAAATATTCGCTACTTCTGACAAACAGCTATTTCGAAAATATCTGCTACTTCTGGCAAACAGATATTTTGAAAATATCGCCTACTTCTGGCAAACAGATATTTTGAAAATATCCGATACTTCTGGCAAACAGATATTCTGAAAATATCCGATACTTCTGGCAAACAGATATTTTGAGAATATCAGCTACTTCTGTCAAACAGATATTTTGAAAATATCCGCTTCTTCCGGCAAACAGCTATTTCGAAAATATCTGCTACTTCTGGAAAACAGATATTTTGAAAATATCCGATACTTCTGGCAAACAGATATTCTGAAAATATCCACTACTTCTTGCAAACAGATATTTTGAGAATATCCGCTACTTCTGGCAAACAGATATTTTGAAAATATCCGCTACTTCTGGCAAACAGATATTTTGAAAATATCCGCTACTTCTTGCAAACAGATATTTTGAAAATATCCGCTACTTCTGGCAAACAGATATTTTGAAAATATCCGCTACTTCTGGCAAGCAGATATTTTGAAAATATCCGCTACTTCTGGCAAGCAGATATTTTGAAAATATCCGCTACTTCTGGCAAACAGATATTTTGAAAATATCCGCTACTTCTGGCAAACAGATATTCTGAAAATATCCGCTACTTCTTGCAAACAGATATTTTGAGAATATCCGCTACTTCTGGCAAACAGATATTTTGAGAATATCCGCTACTTCTGGCAAACAGATATTTTGAGAATATCTGCTACTTCTGGCAAACAGATATTTTGAAAATATCCGATACTTCTGGCAAACAGATATTTTGAAAATATCCGCTACTTCTGGCAAACAGATATTTTGAAAATATCCGATACTTCTGGCAAACAGATATTCTGAAAATATCCGATACTTCTGGCAAACAGATATTTTGAGAATATCAGCTACTTCTGTCAAACAGATATTTTGAAAATATCCGCTTCTTCCGGCAAACAGCTATTTCGAAAATATCTGCTACTTCTGGAAAACAGATATTTTGAAAATATCCGATACTTCTGGCAAACAGATATTCTGAAAATATCCACTACTTCTTGCAAACAGATATTTTGAGAATATCCGCTACTTCTGGCAAACAGATATTTTGAAAATATCCGCTACTTCTGGCAAACAGATATTTTGAAAATATCCGCTACTTCTTGCAAACAGATATTTTGAAAATATCCGCTACTTCTGGCAAACAGATATTTTGAAAATATCCGCTACTTCTGGCAAGCAGATATTTTGAAAATATCCGCTACTTCTGGCAAGCAGATATTTTGAAAATATCCGCTACTTCTGGCAAACAGATATTTTGAAAATATCCGCTACTTCTGGCAAACAGATATTCTGAAAATATCCGCTACTTCTTGCAAACAGATATTTTGAGAATATCCGCTACTTCTGGCAAACAGATATTTTGAGAATATCCGCTACTTCTGGCAAACAGATATTTTGAAAATATCTGCTACTTCTGGCAAACAGATATTTTGAAAATATCCGATACTTCTGGCAAACAGATATTTTGAAAATATCCGATACTTCTGGCAAGCAGATATTTTGAGAATATCCGCTACTTCTGGCAAACAGATATTTTGAAAATATCCGCTACTTCTGGCAAACAGATATTTTGAAAATATCCGCTACTTCTTGCAAACAGATATTTTGAGAATATCCGCTACTTCTGGCAAACAGATATTTTGAAAATATCACCTACTTCCGGCAAACAGATATTTTGAAAATATCCACTACTTCTTGCAAACTGATATTTTGAGAATATCACCTACTTCTGGCAAACAGATATTTTGAAAATATCCACTACTTCTTGCAAACTGATATTTTGAGAATATCCGCTACTTCTTGCAAACAGATATTTTGAAAATATCCGCTACTTCTGGCAAACAGATATTTTGAAAATATCACCTACTTCCGGCAAACAGATATTTTGAAAATATCCACTACTTCTTGCAAACTGATATTTTGAGAATATCACCTACTTCTGGCAAACAGATATTTTGAAAATATCCACTACTTCTTGCAAACTGATATTTTGAGAATATCCGCTACTTCTGGCAAACAGATATTTTGAAAATATCCGATACTTCTTGCAAACAGATATTTTGAGAATATCCGCTACTTCTGGCAAACAGATATTTTTAAAATATCCGATACTTCTTGCAAACAGATATTTTGAGAATATCCGCTATTTCTGGCGAACAGATATTTTTAAAATATCCGCTATTTCTGGCAAACAGATATTTTGAAAATATCACCTACTTCTGGCAAACAGATAATTTGAAAATATCCGCTATTTCTGGCAAACAGATATTTTTAAAATATCTGATAGTTGTTGCAAATAGATATTTTGAAAATATCCACTACTTCTGGCAAACAGATATTTTTTAAATATCCGCTATTTCTGGCAAACAGATACTTTGAAAATATCACCTACTTCTGGCAAACAGATATTTTTAAAATATCCGCTATTTCTGGCAAACAGATACTTTGAAAATATCACCTACTTCTGGCAAACAGATATTTTTAAAATATCCGCTATTTCTGGCAAACAGATATTTTTAAAATATCCGCTATTTCTGGCAAACAGATATTTTGAAAATATCCGCTACTTCTAACAAACAGATATTTTGAAAATATCCGCTACTTCTAACAAACAGATATTTTGAAAATATCCACTACTTCTGGCAAACAGATATTTTGAAAATATCCGCTATTTCTGGCAAACAGATATTTTGAAAATATCACCTACTTCTTGCAAACAGATATTTTGAAAATATCCATTACTTCTTGCAAACTGATATTTTGAGAATATCCGCTACTTCTGGCAAACAGATATTTTTAAAATATCCGATACTTCTTGCAAACTGATATTTTGAAAATATCTGATACTTCTTGCAAACAGATATTTTGAGAATATCCGCTATTTCTGGCGAACAGATATTTTTAAAATATCCGCTATTTCTGGCAAACAGATACTTTGAAAATATCACCTACTTCTGGCAAACAGATAATTTGAAAATATCCGCTATTTCTGGCAAACAGATATTTTTAAAATATCCGCTATTTCTGGCAAACAGATATTTTGAAAATATCCGCTACTTCTAACAAACAGATATTTTGAAAATATCCGCTACTTCTAACAAACAGATATTTTGAAAATATCCACTACTTCTGGCAAACAGATATTTTGAAAATATCCGCTATTTCTGGCAAACAGATATTTTGAAAATATCCGCTACTTCTAACAAACAGATACTTTGAAAATATCCATTCCTTCTAACAAATAGATATTTTGAAAATATCCGCTACTTCTGGCAAACAGATATTTTGAAAATTTCTGCGACTTCTGGCAAATAGATATTTTGAATATATCTGCGACTTCTGGAAAACTGTAATGCCCCATTCACACGGGGCATCAGCGTTAACGCCTCTCATTTACTTTGAATGGAGTGACGTCAAGAGTTGCCGAACTGAAATGTGGGTCCGTCGCATAGCGTTGGGTCCGTTGCTCGCGGCAGAAGTTGAAAACGTTTCAACTTTTTAAGCGCCAACACAGGCGTCAACCAATCAGATCGCCTTATGCAAACACCCTTGCACAGATGCTAGCCAATCGCATTCATGCAACACCAGAAAACGAATGTGATTGGCTGCTGTCACTATGACGGTCGCGTCAGCACCAAGCTTCAGACATGCCCTCCATCAAGCGTTGACGCCGACGCCCCATGTGAATGTACCATAAGAGCAAACCTGAAAAATTCTTCACAGCTGGTAAACTTTTGAAGTGAAATGTGATTATTCATGCTTTTTCAACTTGTAAATGAGGAAAAAAAAAAAATACTTTCAAGTGACTTAAAATGTTTGGAATGCTTGTCAGACATTTCTATTTATATTTCCAACACATACCGTCATTTGCTTAATACAACTTGTCTCAACCTGTTGCTGTAGAACATCACAGTTGTGTTATTTTTGACCACACTCCCTTGTAAAAATGTTTATTTGATATAAATTTGTGGTAAACAGACTGACAAAAATGGTTGGCAGAAGTGTACAGCTCTTCCCGCTAGATAAGTAGTCCCCATGGCTTACTATGCTATTGTCATCTAGCATCCAGTAGTCCAAGTTCAAAGAGAAATAAAAGTTATTATAATAAAACAGTTTGGTCCAAAAGTTTTTACCATCAGTACCAAACAAAATTTAGTTGTTTAGTGTTGTTAGCCACTCAGAACATGTAGAACAGCAATGAAAGTCAAGTGAATAACACCCTATATTAGAGAAGACTTTCGATGATGTTATCTGTATTAACAACTACTGTAAACTGAAAGTGACCAGATGAGATCAGCCCAGTAAAGTAAAGATAAAACAGGAGTAGTTAGCTCATGCATGACATGAAGTGGAGCAGTTAGTAAGTGCTCAGCTTTTAGTCAGCAAGGTTTACGATTACTATATACTTACATACTACCCATTCTAGAGGACAAGCCAGAAGTAGGAAGCACGTAGTCCCGATCTCGGACTGTATTTCCAGCTGATTCCAGGTCTGCAGCTCCCTCGGATGTCTCAGCCATTGGGTGTAGAGGGACGGAGAAGTCTCTTGTTGGTGTGTCAGGGCCAGAGTCACAGTTGTTAACATAGAGTAACTCCATTTGAGTAGTGGTCCTTCTTCGGGCCTTTGCAGTTATTGCAAAACAAATGGTCGTGGTTAGTTAAGTAAGGAACAGGAATTAGTTGTCATTTAGCAAAACTTTCATCCAAAGTTACTTATTAGGTTCAGTCCAACTGAGATTAAGAGTCCTGATAAAGGTCACATTGATCCTAGCTCATGGATCACCCTTTGAATGGTTTGCACCTAAAATCTCTTGCTTAGCAAGCTTTGGGTAAGGCAAAAAATTAAGGTAATTTCTCCCATACCTTAGTCCTAGATTTAGTCTCGCCACATAACTTCATGAGGTCTGAGGCCAGGGTGCTAAATTATGGGAAAATATATTGACTTAGGTTTGCTCAATGAAGCACAGTAATGAAAACAAACATATTTGTCATTAGCAGATTAACTTACTTTCCTTCTACTGCAGGACTTGGGGTCGACTCGTCGCTACTACTGTCATCGCCATTTTCTAATGAAGAAAAAGAAATAAGAGAGTGTATATTAAAAGAAGCACAAATGGGCATCTAATTTACATCAGAAGAATTCCTTGAAAGGACTTGCAAAATTCTTGAATCAAGGCAAAATCACGTCAACGCTGTTATCTGGGATGTTGAAAAGAGGCTTTTGAGAGTGTGGTAGTAAAAAAGAGCAAATGAGGATAAATTAAGCACAGCGCTACCATGCTAGTTTCTTTAGTTGCCGTGAAACGCTGATCCAAACCGGTTTCTGATATCAGCTGTGAAAGCTGTGAAAGAGGCTATCATCAAAGTTAGAGCAAAAAAAGATGTGGAGAAGAGGAATGAGGGAGCACAAATGGGAAATCATTCAAAACGTAGGGAAAAAATTAGTCGTACATGGCCTGGAAGAGACACTTGTTTTCCTGCTGACGGACTTTGATGTTTGCTAATGCTAATAAGTAGCATGTTGCTAGCTGGGGATTGGTGTTTTAATATGGTAAGAACCGGTAGAGGAGGTGTGGACAGACGAACAGAAGCCTCATGCACCTGCGGACGGGACCGCTAGACTGTGGTTAGTCCGAAGAGGTAGACCCATGCACTCATTACAGAGAGAGTGTGGCTACTGGTACTCACCCAAGGGCATGTTACCTAGTTCTGTTTCAAAACGGCCAACAGGGGAACAGAAAAAAGGCAACAAAGAAATCAAACATACATTCCCCCAGATCAAAACAAAAACAAATGCACCACAAAGAAATGAACTTGTATGGTATGATGGGATTCATGGATGTATACCCTAGCCCTAATCCTATACTGCCCTAATCCTATACCGCGATACGATGCGAATATGGAGAAGACATTTCCAAAGGTCCCACTCCTTAAACCAACACATTTCATTATCAAAATTTCAAAATTCTCTGATATTTCCATGTGACCACTGAAAGCCTGTGTTTCACTTATTCACTGTATTTGGCTACCGGTTTAGTCTTAAACAACATACAGACCAGTAATTTGAAAGGGCAGCTCCAGTCTGATTGGTTGGGTGCTAATTAACTTCTGGGATTAAAGGGTTGTGAGTGTTTGCATCAGTCTGCAGTCAAAAGGTTTTCCAAGTATGTTGGCTGCAGTGAGTGCTTGCAATGAGGAATTATTTTTCCAAAGTTTGCTTTGATTGTTTGAAAGAGTTTGCTTATAGTATATGAGCACAAATGTGAAAACAAAGAATAGATATCTGAACAAAAAATTAGCTAGTACTTATTATTTGTCCACTAATTTGCTTGGTCATTACAACTTTTCATGGGGACTCTCCATCTCCATAAATGAGGCCAATGCAATATGAAAATATGTTAGTAACGATGCATTTACTGGGGCAGCCATGGCCTAATGGCTAGAGAGTTGGACTTGTAACCTGAAGGTCATGGGTTCGAGTCTCAGGTCAGGCAGGGACTGTAGGTGGGGGGAGTGAATGTCTAGAGCTCTCTCCACTCTCAATACCACAACTGAGGTGAGACCCTTGAGCAAGGCACCGAACCCCCAACTGCTCCCCGGGTGCCTCAGCATTGGCTGCCCACTGCTCTGGGTGTATGTTCACTACTGTGTGCATGCACTTGGATGGGTTAAATGCAGAGGACAAATTCTGAGTATGGGTCACCATACTTGGCCACACACCACTTCCCTTTCCTTTGTGATACAAATGCCAACTTGTATCTGATGCACACCTTTTTAAATCCATGCATCGCATCGTTAACTTTTATGTTGATGCACCGATGCGAATCGGTGCAACTTACAATCCCTAATGGGGACTAATTCATTATTTGATTGAGCTACCACTGTGTTCCATGTAGGTCTGTTACTGTGGTTTTGTTTAAGGCAGGGGTTACGATCCTGCTCCAGGAGGTACATGTCCTGCAGAGTTTAGCTCCAAACCCAATAAAACACTTGAAATAGGTGTTTTAGCATGTTTTAGCCAAACTCTGCAGGACCTTAGCCCTCCAGGAGCAGAATTGGTCACTGCTAATTTAAAAACAAACTCTGGTCAGACATGTGGTTTAGACCATAGGTCTTCAATCCTGCTCCTGGGGCCAACTGTTCTGCAGAGTTCAGCTCCAACCCTAATCAAACACACCTGAACCAGCTAATCAAGGCCACTTGAAAAGTCACAGGCCAGGAGTGCTGGAGAAGGGTGGAAATTAACTTTACAGGGTGGTTGGTCCCCAGGAGCAGGGTTGAAGACCTATGGTTCAGATGATCTCTTCCTGTCTAAACAGGTGGGTCTTGGGCAATATAAGCTGCAATGTGGACCAGACTTAATGCTGATGCTGAGACCACAAACTAAACATACCATAGAGTTCTGTGTTGTAGTCTAGACCAGCTCATTTGAGTCCAAGTCCAGACTCAGACCTGAGTAGGTTGAGTGCAAGTCAAGACCGAGACCATTGGATAGTCGAGTTTGAATCAAGACTAATTTCAAATGCTCCAAAGAATAGTGAGACATTGGACTTACACTTACTCCATGACTAGTCAACACAGACCCAACACATCAACTAGTGGCAGAACTAATCAGCTAGTTGGTGCAACTTCTAGATCAGGAGTAGCCAATACCGTTCCTTTGAGGGCTAACTTCCTGCAAAAGTCAGTTCCAAACCTGCTCCAACACACATGCTTGTTATTTTCAAGTAATCCTGAAGACGTTGATTAACTAGTTCAGGTATGTTTTTTTAAGACTTATTTTTGGCGTTTTTTTTTTTTTTTTTGCCTTTATTGCAATAGGACAGTGTAGACGAGGCAGGAAGCGAAGTGGGAGAGAGAGGGTGGGTAGGATCTGGAAAG
>JAFVLL020013468.1:0-29558 GCA_021397915.2 Tor tambroides | reverse complement strand
TTTCCTCAGGGGGGGGGCGCTCAGAGGGGGTCTCGCCCGGAGAGTAATTCAATGTAGAACCGCCACTGCCGCTGACATGCTGTGGCATTTCATGTCACCGCTTTATACTTTCACTATCAATAATTGATGCATTCAGTTGAGCAATGACAGTGGGATGATACCACGTTTCTCTCTGTGTTTTGACATTTGCGGCCAAACATAAAAGAAAGTTTCTTTTGAAAAGAGAACATTTGTCAGAGACAGCCAGAGATGATAAATATTTCACTATGGTTTTCACGCGTCTATTAAGAGGCCCGTGTCACAGAGCAGGAAGCCGCAGTGATTATGATGCAGCTATTCTGGTCCCGGCTCCGGCATTGAGAGGCCAGGTGTGGAAACTTCAGGATGACGTTCAGCGATGTGTAGGACAGGTGCACACGGCCACACTGATGGATTACACACATTAAAACATCCCGCGCGACAAAAGAACTTGTCAACCTTAAGAATAGAAAGGATGGTGCACACAGAAACACACAAACCACTAAGACACGTTTAACTTCACCTGATGACTGCACTCGCACTGCTAAACAGAGCATTACAGCAGACTGAGCTCAGTTATCATGCTGCGCTCTAGTGGCCTGTATTAGTGTTCCTTTTCTTTAAAGAGACAGTTCACCCGAAAAATATTTGAATAATTCAATAAAAATGTCATTTAGTCACTGATACTACATATATTTAATATTTAAAAAACTTATTTCACGCCTGTGATGGTATGTTCAGGATTTTCAGCATCATTTCTGCAGTCTTCAGTATCACATGATCGTTCAGAAATCATTCTAATATGCTGATTTGCTACTTCATCATTATCAGTTATTATCAGTGCTCAATTATTAGGCTAATAATGGTTCTTATTATCAATTTAAAAAAAAAAAATCCTGTAAACAATGATGCATTTTTTCAGTATTTTTTTGATTAATAGAAAGTTGAAATGAACAGCATTTATTTGAAATAGAAATCTTTTGCAAGATTGTTTTAATTTTCACTTTTGATCAATTTAATGCATTCTTGCGAATAAACTATTAATTTCTTTTGTTTAATTTTCCTTTTTACCACAGATGTTTGAATGGTAGTGTCACAGTAAATAAATAAATAGTGTTTCCATAAATAAATAAATATCAAATAAACAAAAAATCTATCTTAAATGTTTAAATGGTAGTGTAGCATAAAAAAGTGTATAGTAGTATTACTACAAAGACACAAACAAATAAATAAGACAAAATATTAATAATTAAATAATTAATTATTAATTTCTTTTTAAATCAAACTTATGAATGTTAGTGTATCACCAAAAAGTGTAGCAGGGTTTCCATAAATAAATAAATAAATAAATGCTCAATAAATAAGTAAATGCTGAAAAGTCTTCAACATTTTTAATAATAATAAATGTTTCTTAAACACCACATATACACGGATCATAAAAGCAGTTGACAGAATGCTATATGAAAATGAGGATTTTGCATGAAAAAAATTATTCTGAACTTGTTCCAATAAATTATTAATTGGAAATGCATCCTATAGAGAGAGAGAGAGAGAGCATGGCATAATAATGATAATCATCACAATTTTTCATTTTCATATAGGGAGTTCTGTGAACTACTTTTATGGCACATTATGGAGTTGGACAGCTCTGATCACCATCCATTTTAATTAATAATGTAATAATCACAATTTCCCATTGAATGAACACAGCTGCAAGATACGTTTTTTGACAGATGACATTTAATTCAATTGACATCTGACATTCAAATCACTATTGGGTCGCCATTGTGTTAACATCTAAACCTCCAGAGTAAATCTCGGACGTCATCGATACAGAAAGCCAAAGCGTGGCAGGAGAACTAAGAGCATTAAACAACGGCTTACAAAAGCGTTCAAGTCAGTCTTCATATGTTTATTTCATCGAGCACAATGCCGTGAGACAGTCGGACATGTAAACTAGCACATTTAGTGGAGGTGTGGGAGAAGCGTTGCTCTACAGAGATGAGTGGAACAGGCACGAGTAATTCTCCTCTCACGGCTCAATACAGCAGATAAATATATATACACAACAGTATCTAGTGTGTTTATCTCAATGCTACACAGACCCAATAGACATGAGTCAACAGCGGCAAGAAAGAGGTTAATGGAGTGACAGCAACACAGAACGAGTGTGAGGAGAGTGATGTGTGACACAGAGCTGCTATACTGTTACCATCTACACTGACAGAGTATATATGTGATATTAGCAAAGAGATGATTTCACACTTTGGTCACCAAATGATTAAACGGTGGCCACATTGACGCCAAACATGAACTCACTTAAGGTCATGGTGATTCCAGTTGGGTGAAATTAAAGAAAAAATGTCAGTGTCATAGTTCAACCTCAAAAAACCAAAACAAATAAAAAACAGAAATAAACAGAAATTAGACATTACATTTTGCAAAATGAAGTTGATTTTACAGACCTTTTTTGGAATTATTTTCAGAAAATTTCCCCCATTTTCTCCTCAAATGCTAATTGCTTACTGTAATGGGTCGGGATATTTATATTATATATCTAAAACAGAATAGAATAGAATAGAATAGAATAGAATAGAATAGAATAGAATATACATTGTCTCAGTTTTGAGATTTTCTCTATTTAAAATTTTGACCGCAGTTGGCACAAAATAATTTTTGTAACAATTAGATTTATTTCTCATTCTAAATTAGATTAGATTAATTCTCATTCTCAGTGGTGATTGTTATACAGTACCAATACAGTATTTGTAATAAATATATTAGTATTATTATCAAATAAATACAAGTGTATATATTCAGCTAGCATAAATTAAAACATTTTTTAATGTATTCTTAATCAAGTTAATGCAGCATTGGTGAGTATAAGATCCTTTTTTTCAAAAACATCAAAAGCAAAACCAAAAAATTGCAATTATTCTAAATATTTGAATAATAATACAAATAATTATCCTATATTTGTCCATTTTTTCCTGTTTTATTTTTTGTTTTTCCTCAGAATTCATTCACTCTCTCTAGACAGACAGACAGACAGACAGACAGACAGATAGATAGATAGATAGATAGATAGATAGATAGATAGATAGATAGATAGATACCGGTATGCACAAGGTAATGACAATTTGATGGGGTTTTTTCTATTATAGTAATAAGAATTGTGGGGAAATATGCATAGTTGTCAGAATGCAAAAAAAAAAAAGAAAAAAAAGAAAAAAAGTATTTAACCTTCATGCAAAATTACTTTTTGTAATATTTTGAGGTGAATTATGACCTGGATATTTTATAGTGAGATTCTCCTAGTTAGTCTTTAGACTCTAGCGGACTCTAATGCTCCAATAGCCAGAATACTAAAGCCAGCTACAGAAGATCCGGTTCCTCTTCCTCAGACGTCCTGCAGAACTTTACGTCAACATGACTGTTTTCAGTGCCATCTTCTTGATTGTTAGAATTAACCGAGTTGACATAGTTATTGTAAGGACAAAGAGCTTTATTTAGCATGTGACGTTGACTTCGCCTAATTGTGGGGCATCACTAAAGACACAATGATCTCTGGGAAACGTCCAAAGGAACCATAGTGAGAAGATTCCGATTCGAGTAGATTCTGTTGGGAAGTGTGTGTTGGATGTCAACTGGATATCCATGTTTTATTAGAGGGGTCAAAGTGCAAATGTCTTTGGCAGCTGCGTTACCGTGGTAACACTGCAGTTGAGTTGGCATTGAAGGAGTCATCAGTTACTGACGCCCTCGTCAATTGCGTCGGCCACATCTGCGCCGCCATCCAGACTTCCTCTTGCACGCCAGATCTTCACTGTGCGGTCACTGCAGGGGGAATTGAGATGAGTGAATATCAACAAGTGTAATGATGGGAACTGTAAGGAATGTAATCATAGTTCTTATAATTAATTAATTAATTAATTAAATTTTGCAACAATCTTCGGTCCTAGCAATGTCTTTTATTGCCAGAGGAAGCTCCCTCCAAATAATGGATCCTAACAGTATACAAAACAAAACACATACATATATTAATCTAAAATACTAAACATAATATTTTTTGTAACAGTTTTTGATTTATCTATTTTTTTAAATATCTAAATGATGTATTGAGCCCCATTATTACAACAAATCAAATCAACTTCATGAGTTCATTCAATCCATGAGTCATTTTGACAAATTAATATATATATATATATGACTCAAAACTTTCTTGTGCATCATCACTCAAAAATGTTCATGGAAGTCTCCTCATGGCAACTGACAGGCATTAAAATGTTTATCATTGTTTATTACCATGATTTACACTTTCATGTTGGTGCATATAAATGAAAATATCTTTGTGTTAATATAGTGAAAAATATATGGAAATCTAAGTTATATTTACTACACTTTGAATGTATTTTATTTTGAATCTACTTTGCAACAATAGCTGTTGAAATGAGGGTTCTGTAATTTCAGAGCAAATGACCCAGTTCAGCTCCAATATGCACTATTTATTTCTGAATTAGAACCAGTTCTCAATTCCCAGTAGCAGTTTCATGTGTGTGCGTAACACTCACTCTGATGCGGTAAACAGATGGCTGCTGTTGGTCGAGATGCTGTTGATGGGGCTCTCGTGGCCTCTGAGTTCTCCGAGCGGACTCAGGGTGTCCGTGTGCCAGAGTTTGAGAACTCCTCCTCTACAGCCGCTCAGCAGCATGGGAGACACAGGCACCACTCCCAGAGCACAAACCCAGTCACGATGAGCGTTGGGTACCTGCTGTAGGACAACCAACATGTCAACTCATCAAATCCTGGACAAACACAAACACAGTTTGAGCCCTGATTGACTCACTTCCTGATGAGGTAATTAGCCTCTTCCTGATCTCATCCTCAGCGGTGATTAATCAACTGATTGGCTAATTGTCCTTGAGGAAGCTACAGTACTACACTTGCATTATAATGTTGCTGGAGTGGCTCGAAGTAGTATTTGGACACTTAAGCCACACTTTAGAATAAATGTGAATTTAATTTGTGTGTGTGTGTGTGTGTGTGTTTATTTTATTATACACACTACACACAGAAACAACATGCAACATGATGCCATGCGATAAAAGGTATCTTTTCCATGTTAATCTGAGTTTTTGTATTAACCAGCTGCAACAGCGACACGTGAAATTTCTATTAGAAACTGTTTCTATTTCTGCAATGTCTTCGCTAGAACAACAACATAAAACTATGACAATTATAATCTCAGGTATTATGTGCTTTATATAAGTTGAATGAGTTTGAATTTCATATTGCATGACATTTATAGTCATACTGAAAGCAACGACAGATAGTTTACCTCAGATCTTGAAAATAAATTAAAGCAAATGTATACTTTAAAACTGCAAACTCAATGCAAACCAGTAAGTGTTGTCCTTGACAAAGATGGTATCAGTCACTCAGTATGTAGTTTTAACAATGTTAAAAAGGTTAAATATTTATGAATTAGATTATAAACTTGTCCATTTCGTTGGGAGTGCAGTGCACTTCTCGCTTCTGAATGGCTGTGATATTTGAGTGATTCTCTTGCGTCGTGATGCCGTGTCACGTCTGGTATGGACAGCCAAATCACTGGAATCTTGTCGTGTTGCATCTAGTTAGAACAAGGTTAATATTGGCCAAAAGAAGCCGCAAAAATGCTCCTCTGTCTTGGTAGAAAACCGGTAGTTCTATGTGAAATCAAACATTGAGCACCCCCATATAGCTAAAATGGCATGATCCTTGTTTCATAACACCTCTGCGAAGATTCGACTGTGAGACTGGTAGTCGAATCAGGCTCCTCCTATCAAAGCATTGAATCTTCGACTATTGAGGTTCACCCCTAACAATCTCATTAAAAAAAGTCATAGTTTAGAGATTTTTCTTACGCGGCGAAAATCGCTATCATACATATCCACACAGCAGCAACTCTGTTTTTCCATCCCCAAATTTAAGACCTCTTAAAATTAATATTAAGTCTTTTGTTATACTGTTTAAGACTTTTTATGACCTTAAATGTGATCAAATTAAATTAAGACTTTTTAAGGAGCTGCAGAAACCCTGTAGGCATATAGTACATAAATCATGTAGCAGATCTAGACAGGTGGTGCTGGGGAAGGTGGAGGGTTTCGGAAGAATGACCAGCTTACAGCTGGCAATCTCAAATGTTAAGCAAGCAATCTCATCGGCCGCAAAATCAGCCAATTAGCTTGTGCCATGTAGTAAATTATATGATTTATAATTCCAAGCAGATTGCATATACATATTTAGTGTGAAATATTTACTGTCTAATCATGAGTTCATGTATCCTGTTGTTAGGATAAGTGGCTGTACCTGCAGTAGGTCCTTGCGAGTCAGGTCCCATTTCTTAATGCCGTTGTCTCTGGAACCGCTAAACAGACAATCTCCCTGAACCACGAGGGACTCGATTCCATCATAGTGGGGCGGCTCGAAGTTATGAGTGGGGCTGATACTACCCACAGCACCCTCTGTCACATCAAACATCTGCAGAAACAAATGACACATCTAATCACATGGTATTCAGCCATCTTTAGTGAGATTCCAAGTCATATAATTTAACAGGAAGTGGACAGGTACGTTTACTCATGCTTTTTGTTGTATACGAAACACCACACATATCATGTGAGTAGGAAAAAAAAAGTTGAGGCCATGAAATAAGAATTTGCTTCTACAAATTATTAGGGAACTAATTAGAACAACATGGAAGAGATTTAACTAAAACAAGGCCACAAAATCATGGGAATTAATTCTTAATTTGTGGCCACAAATATCTCAGTTTTTTTTTACTTCTGCATGTCATGTTGTCAGACCTAATAGATATGTTAGATAATCTATTCTAAAAAGTTAGAATGAAATCTAGGTAGTTTTTATACATTAAATGTGTCTTACAACTTACTTTTGGCATAATCTGTTTAATTAATGATCAGTGTATTTATTTATTTAGTTACTAAGAGTAACTAAAAGTACTAAATAGTATTTCATTTTAATAGTATTTAGTTTTACACTATATTAAGACATGTCAAGCATTTTGGTAACAGGGTTGAAAACAATAATAACCTCAATAAATTTAACAAAAAAATAAAAGTTCATAGCTTGACTTCCTGAGAATGACAGTTAAAATTGTCTGAAGGCTGAAATTCAGATTCTATTTTGTACCCTACTTGTGAAAAGTGCCAGCTAACGTCTTCTAAATGACCACTGCAGACAGATATAAAAACCTTGATGTAGTGATCCTTGGAGCCTGTGATAACTAGATCCTGTCCATTTCCAGTCTGATCAACAGTCAAGCACATGACTGGACCCAGATGACCCATCAGTTTCCCTGTACACACAAATCTGACAGAAAGAGATGAAAAACAAGTGAAATAATTAGATATATGATATAGCAAATTATTTATAACTCGCCAGAGTAGGTGAAATAAAGGATGCTGGGCTGAACTCTTACCGTCTCAGGTCCCACACGCGAACAGAGTTGCCTGCAGCAGCATAGAGAACAGTTCCAGAAGGGTTCAGAGAGATCTGGTTGATCTGGTTCTCGCCAGCTGGGATGGTCACGGTGCGGTTCGTACTGGCTGCACACGTGTCACCAGTGTTCAACAGACCCGACGAACTGAAGGTAAAAACACACAATCACAGAGTGAGAAAATGTAAATAATACCAGGACACCAAATGGCAATTTTGAATTTAATGAATACATTTTTAATTACGTCACATTTTCATGAACATTGTCTCAAGCAGTACTAGGGGTAATGCATCACAAGTAACGTGAGTTAAGTAATCAGATTACTTTTCAAGTAGCTAGTAAAGTAACACATTACTTTTCTTTTTTTTTAGAAGAAAATATCTAAATTACTTTTTCAAATAGTAACGCTAGTTACATTGTTTTCCCATTAATTGACTGACAAAGACTTTGCTGCTGACCTTATATCCAATTCAACTATCCTAAGCAAAAATTACAGAGGATAAACATAACATTTATTTCTGATTTTTTTTTTTTTTTTTAAATTATTGCTGAAGTGTGTTGAACTTTCATTTTCCTGCCTGCTATTCTTCATGAAACCCAGAATGGCTGCACAGCTGAAAGGTTTGTTTGAGCTGCGCCCTCTACTGTACAGATGTGAATTTACATTTCCTTTGGCCTGAGGCTTATTCATTTCATGTTTGGCATGAAAAGGCTTTTTACATTTCCCAAAGACATAACTTTTTAAATTACAAACAAACAAGCAAGCCCAGCCCAGAAAAGGTAAAAATAACACAAAAGTTAAATAACGCATTACTTTCCATAAAAAATTAACACAATTAGTTACTTTTTGCAGAATAACACAATATTTACATTTAAAAATAACTTTCACCAACACTGGTCTGAAGGTCATCTGACATAAATTTGATAAAGAATCTGTTGGACAAATAAAAATGGTATGTTCATTAATTTCCCATTTTTAATCAATATTTATGCTATTTTTTTTGTACTTTAAAGAAATACACTTATTTTTTGTGTAGACTAACATATTAAAGCAAATGTAAAGTACTTATAATTATATATTTATAATTAAACTGCAATGTGTTACTCAATATTATATTAAAGAAGTTATTATATTTTAAATGTATTAAATTGCAACCATAATTACAAATGTGTAATTACAAATATATTTAAAGACAACAACATACAAGTTTCAATAGAAATGACATTAAAGTAAACTTTAGTTCAGCATAAATGCTTTTCAGTATATTCAGTAATACATATTTGAAAGACAATAAAATATTTCAGGTTAATTATGAAATTACATATAAAGACTTAAGTCCAATTTAAGTGGGTCAAAAAAGCACTTCAATGTTCAGCTAATTGCTAATATAAATTTAAACTATAATACCTTTTAATTGAATTGCCATGTATTTAATTAACATGTAATTAACATGTAATTAAGTGTTCAAAATCATGATATGTGGTATTGGTATGCTGATAACCCTAATTTGAAGAATGTTTGTAGTTTCTTTGATATACACATTAGGTTGGACAAGAACTCACGTGAGTGTCCGGATGCACTTTGCGGAGTCTCGAATGTCCCAGACTTTGATGTAGGAGGTGGAGACTGTGAACACCAGACTAGAGCTGTAACGCACAGATACCACGTTGTTGGGGTGGCCGCCTAAAGACATGATCTCCTGTCCCGTGACCAGGTTCCACACCTTACATGTCCGGTCTGGAGGAGGAAACAGGGCCAGCTTATAAAAACTGGTTAGAACTATTTTTACTTAAAATTATTAAGTAATTTTAAGCAATTATTTTTAAGTACTTAAAAAGAAACTGAAAGGGTTAATCTCACAGTATTCTCATTTCATAACTCTCTGCTCTTGGTAGATCTGAAACTGGCCTATCCTGGTTCACTTCCTGCCTGTCTTACCATCAGCATTACATCTCTATCCACCAGGCTAAGTCCAGTACTGCCCCTGTCTCACACGGTGTTCCCCAGGGTTCTGTTCTTGGATCTTTTCATCATCATGCTTCCATCAGGTCACATTATCCGTTAACATGGCTTTAACTTCCATTGCTATGCAGACACCCAACTTTACATCCATTCTCAGTGCATTTGTCCTTTGCCCATCAACTCCATACTCTCTTGTATTGATGACATAAATGCGTGGATGAACAGTATTTTTCTCTCAATCTCAACACTGATAAATTATTATAAATTATTGCTGGTCCTCTTCAATTTTCACCCTGTTTCTGTGCTGTCAGTGTTAATATTGCTGAAGTGCTGGTTTGAGTATTTCAAATCTCTCTTCTATGGCTTACCCAAAGCAACAATAAATAAGATTGAATATATTCAGAACTCCACAGCTAGGCTTCTCACATGTATCAATAAACCTTCCCACATTACTCATATTCTCCACAGACTACATCGGCTACCCATTCACTTCCACTTTCAATACAAGATTCTTCTTATCATCACATTTAGGCCCCCCCCCATATTTCTGATTTCATTCATACGTACAGCCCAGTTTGGACATTTAGTTCCTCTGATTCCGGTCTGTTATTTATCCTGCGGCACAAACTGTTTGATGGAAGGGCCTTCTGTATCGTTGACTCCACATTCTGAAATTCCATTTCCCAACACATCTGTGACCTTTCAACATTAAATGAATTCCAACCCCCCCCCATTTCTCTGATCCCTAACCTCATGAACTATGTTATGTTATCCATGCTCAGTGTATCTGTATCGTCTTTTTGCCTGCTGTTGTTCAGTTATTATAGTAAGTATTGTTAAACAACCTGGTTGGGTGAGCACAACAAAATCATACTAGCATAAAACTATATAATGAATGTTAAACGGTGTTCTGACCTTTTGATCCGGTGAAGAGGAGGTCATCTGTGGAGTCAACACACAGTACAGCTTTACTGTGACCCTCGGCTATGTGAACACACTGCAGTGAGCCGCCACGACTGCTCTTTGACACGGGAACAGGGTTGATGACACCTCTGACGCATGTCAAAAAATCAACAATCAGTAGATTCCTCCATTAAATCTTGTTTTTCGAGACAGTGTCTATCCATACATTGCAGCGAACAGTGCCATAAAATTACTTCCCTGATTCCCTCTTTAACTGTATATTTATCTATATATTTGTGACCCTCGACCACAAAACCAGTCATAAAATCAAAATACTGAGAAAATCGCCTTTTAAGTTGTCCAAATGAAGTTCTTAGTAATGCATATTACTAATCAAAAATTAAGTTTTGATATATTTACGGTAGGAAATTTACAAAATATCTTCATGGAACATGATCTTTACTTAATATCCTAATGATTTTTGGCATAAAAGAAAAATCGATATTTTTGACCCATACAATGTATTTTTGGCTATTGCTACAAATATACCTGTGCGACTTAAGACTGGTTTTGTGGTCCAGGGTCACATTTCATATAATAAAATGTTGTATTAGACAATGGAAACATGCAAAACAAAGCATAGTTTTGAAAAAAGACTCTGGTGGTAAATATCTCCAGAAGTGTCCATCCCGCCAACATTTCTCAGCAACAACAAAGCAGCATCTCATCCAAGATGTTTTAACAAGTTTGTCATTAAGTTTTCAAAATAAACAATCAAAGAGAACATCATGAAGAAGGCAAATCATTTTATGGCACTGTATGATTTTTCAAAAATAGTTTGTGAAACAAAGTATGATAGGGAATGCATGCCAATGAATGCTGTCCAGAAATTCATCCACATGCAATGAAATAAACCTGTCTAATACAAAACCAAACAGAAAAACAAAAAGAAATCAGAAAATTTAATTGGAGTGGAGAGGCTTGTAAAATCCCTTGTGTTTGAGAAAAGAACAGGGACAGACAAGAAGCACATCAAAGTTTAAACATAAACCCAAACATTCTCATTCATAGTCACACTCCTGCATTTTATAGTATATATATATTACAAAAAATATATTAATTGTGTACATGTTATTACACAATTTGCGATTTAATAATCACCCTAGTTTCTGTCGGTATAAAAATTCTATTTAAAAGCAGTTTAAATACACATTCCTAAACCTTAAACCAGAACAGATGATGACGTTAACTTTGCCCCCTTGATTTACTGATACTTTCTTGTCAGATGCATGGAGACATTATTCTGGGCCCCGCCCACAGGGCAGGACTGACTCTAGGCTCATCCCATAACAATTGAAAACAATTTAAATACATGCACATTCACATATTCACAAACGCCCATACACAGAGAAATCTCTTATTCAATTAACATATGAGAAATGTCTAATTTAAAAGCAAATTAAAAACCAAAAACACATCAGATGCAAATAATCAGAGTAGTCAGCATTTGTAAGGCAAAAACTTCTCTTGATCTCAGTTTACACTGTGTTATGTAAGTTCTAGAGAAAATAAATATTATAACTGAACTGGTATATTACTTTCCAGGTCAACAGAAGGATTTTAGTTGCCACTGTGTGGTGGAAAACACATTGGACTGGTCACCCCCTTAGAGACATTTCATTTTGAAAGGACAGTTATTCATTTTAGACTATTGTTCATTGACTACTAAAATCTATGATTACTTCTCTTTCAAAGCAATGCCAATTTGGCATTTTGTGGCCACTTTTTACATGGACTACTAATAACACAACTATTGGCAATACTCTGAAATAGAAAATGTCATGTAAATACCATTTTCTGGATTACTGAAAACAATCATTTGTCAATATGTGTTTAATTCTCATTCTTCTCATTCTTAATAAAGCCAGTAGTGTGATTATTGCAGTCAATGTAAAGTGGCTATTGTTAGGGTAAGAGTCAGAGAACATGCTTCTTCAAAACTTGATTTTTTTAATCTTCAGTGCCAAACTTTCTACATACGTATCCTGTTTGCAGTATTCTGTTTCAAAGAAGATGTTAAAAACCAACACAAACAGGCAAACAGACCAAAAACCTCCAAAAATTGCAGCGGTAACTTTGTGCCACTGGGGGGTGCTAGCTCTTACTGTGCAATCTCTTTGGCTTTGGCCTTGTTAGCCAGGGCTTGTCCCTTGTCATAAGTCTTCCTGCGAGACAGAGGGGATGGTTCCGGGACTCTCTTTTGCCCACCTGCTGGAAGTCTGTTGCCAGAGCTGCTACTTTTTAGATCCATTTGCAACGTGAAAGACAGAAACATAAAATAAAACACAAGTACTGGACAAAAAAAAAAAAAAGACACAAACATAAGATGGGCAGCATGCATAATAAAAGACACAAATAACCTAACATTGCCTGTTCTTTAAAACTAAAAATGCTGATTAAACTCAGGAGGTGGATTTAACAGTTACTACGGCAAAAACATTTGCAGCACTTCACTGTTACTTTCAACAAACCCTTGGCATCAATGCAAACCTATTGGCAAACAATTCTGGGGTGATTCACCAAAATATTTGACACTACTGGCAAACAGTTATTTATAAAAATTATGATACTATTGGCAATAGTTATTTTACAAACATCTGCAACTACTGAGAAACATATATTTTGAAAATATCCACCACTACTGACAAAGTTATGTTGAAAAGATCCACAACTACTGACAAACAGATATTTCGAAAATATACACAACTACTGGCAAACAGATATTTTGAAAATATCCTCGACAACTGGTAAACCGATATTTTGAAAATATCTGCCTCTACTTGTAAACAGATACTTTGAAAATATCCACAACAACTGACAAGCTGATATTTTGAAAATATCCACAACAACTGACTAACAGATATTTTCAAAATATCCGCTACTCCTGTCAAACTGTTAGGGCAAACCTCAAAAAAATCTTCAAAGCTCTTAAACTTTTCAAATGAAATGTGATTATTCATGTTATTTCAACTTGAAAAGGGGAAAAAAGCAAAAAAAACAACAACTTTCAAGTAAATTTAAATGTTTTGGAATGCTTCTCAGACATTTCTATTTAGATTTCAAACACAGATGTCAAATTGTCATTTGCTTAACACAATTTGTCTCAGCATGTTGCTGTAGATCATCACAGTTGTGTTATTCTAGACCACACTCCCTTGCCAGAAGTGTACAGCTCTTTCCGCTAGAAAAGTAGTCCCCATGGCTTACTATGCTTTTGTTATCTAGCTATTGGTAGTCCAAATTTTAAGAGAAATGAAAGTTATTATAATAAAATTGTTTGGTCCAGAAGGTTTTTTTTTTTTTTTTTTTTTTTGACAAACAGATTATGTGGCCAAATATCACTCTTCAGTATCATAAGTTCATCAAAACAAAACACAGTTTTGTTGTTTGGTGTTGTTAGCCACTCAGAACACGTGGAACAGTAATGAAAGTCAAGTGAATAACACCCTATATTAGAGAAGATCTTCGATGATGTTATCTGAACTGTTAACTACCCTTACCAAAAAGTCATATACTTCAAGTTTATTTTATTAAGTATACTCAAGTAAAGTTCAAGTATATTTTTAAGTATACTTTTGTAGTAAGTATACAAATAGCAGTGTACTAGTAGTATACTTGTAAGGGTACTATTTCAAAACTCCTTGGGACTACATTGGACCACTTTCTAGTATATAAAAGTTACTTTTAAGTATACTTTAAGTATAACAGTAGTAAACTTTGAGTACACAACTAGTTTACATCTATGTTTTTAGTTTGTACTGAAACTATACTAAAAGTGAACTTATAGGTATACTGATAGTTTACAAATTAAATACTTGTAGTGTTTTTAGTACACTTTGAAGTATAGTCTCAGTAAACTACTAGTTTAGTAGTTTTATACTGCAAGTATACTCGTAAGTTTTCTTTAAGTAAACTTTACATCATACTTTAAGTATACTACTATGTCCCTATTTAGGTATTAATTTGTATGTATATATATATATATATATATATATGAATATCTGAATATACAAAACATCAAAAGAAAGAACAGGGTATCTGCTTGTAAACAAACATTTTATTCTAGCTTCATGCATTCTTTTTTTTTAGACACTTGAATGTGGGTAAGTTTCATAAATAAAAAATAAAGAAATAAACAACATTTTGAACAAAAAGCTGAAAAAAGACTATGAATTGGTTTCAGAATGATAATCAAAATGTAGATGGAGTCAATCAACACCCCAAAGCTTGACAGTCATTATTACCTCTTCATTGGTCGACACATTATTCCATAATGTTACACAGTTTTGATCCTGTTTTACGCCTGATGATCGTGTTAGATTACATGTGAAAGCACCTGTTGTTTCGGTTTCTTCTTCGCTTGTGTTTTTTTTTTTTTGGAAATTCTGTACAGAAGATGTGTAATAGCGCCCCCCTACCATATAACAATGAAAACATAGATTGTAGGAGCACAAGTATAGCTCATATATTTGGACTTTTTAGTCCAAATATAGTATAAGTCAAGTATACTTACATGTCATTTTATGTATATTTCTGAGAAGTACATAAAAAGAAGACTAAAAGTATACTTTCCAATTTTTTAGTTTAAAAGAAGTATACTAATAGCACACTTTAATAACTTCTTTTTCGTAAGGTTACTGTAAACTGAAAGTGACCAGATGAGATCAGCCCTAACAAGGCACAACATTTAGTAAAAAAAAAAAAAAACTGTGCAAAGTAAACATAAAACAGAAGTAGTTAGTTCGTGCATGACATGAGGTGGATAAGTTAGTAAGCGCCTGGCTTTTAGTTAGCAAGGTTTGAGATTACTATATACTTACATACTACCCATTCTCGAGGACAAGCCAGCAGCAGGGAGCATGTAGTCCCGATCTCTGACTGTATTTCCAGCCGACTCCAGGTCTCCAGCTCCCTCGGATGTCTCAGCCATTGGATGTAGAGGGACGGAGAAGTCTCTTGTTGGCGTGTCAGGGCCAGAGTCACAGTTGTTTACATAGAGTAACTCCATCTGAGTAGTGGTCCTTCTTCGGGCCTTTGCAATTATTGCAAAACAAACGGACGTGGTTAGTTAAGTAAGTAACAGGATATGCAAGGAATTGGTTGTCATTTAGCAAAACTTTCATCCAAAGTTACTTATTAGGTTTAGTCCAACTGAGATTAGACGTCTCGATTAAGGTCACATTGATCCTAGCTGGTGGATCACCCTTTGAATGGTTTGCACCTAAAATCTCTTGCTTACCAAGATTTGGGTAAAGTAAAATTAAGGTAAATTATCCCATACCTTAGTCCTAGATTTTGTCTCGCCACATAACTTCATGAGGTCTGAGGCCAGGGTGCTGAATTATGGGAAAAGGTATTGACTTAGATTTGCTCATTCATTGAAGCACAGTAATGAAAACAAACATATTTGTCATTAGCATTTGTCATTAGCAGATAAACTTACTTTCCTTCCACTGCAGGACTTGGGGTCGACTCGTCGCTACTACTGTCATCTCCATTTTCTAATGAGGAAAAAGAAACGAGACAGTGGATATTTAAGTGGACAGTGGCCATCTAATTTACACCAGAAGAATTTCTTGGAAAGACTTGCAAAATTCTTGAATTAAGGCAAAATCACGCCGACGCTGTTATCTGTAATGTTTAAAAGAGGCTTTCAAGAGTGTGGTAGTAAAAAAAGCAAATGAGGATGAATTAAGCACAGCGCTACCATGCTAGTTTCTTTAGTTGCCGTGAAACGCTGATCCAAACCGGTTTCTGATATCAGCTGTGACCAGAAAGAGGCTATCATCAAAGTTAGAGCAAAAAAAGTTGTGGAGAAGAGGAATGCGGGAACACAAATGGTAAATCATTCAAAAAGGTGGGAAAAATTAGTCGTACATGGTCTGGAAGAGTCGCGTTTTCCTGCTGCTGAACTTTGATGTATGCTAATGCTAATAAGTAACATGTTGCTAGCTGGGGATTGATGTTTTAATGTGGTAAAAACCGGTAGAGGAGGCGTGGACAGATGAACAGAAGCCTCATGCACCTGCGGACGGGACCGCTAGCCTGTGGTTAGTCGGAAGAGGTAGACCCATGCACTCATTACAGAGAGAGTGTGGCTACTGGTACTCACCTAAGGGCATGTTACCTAGTTCTGTTTCAAATCAGCCAACAGGGGAACAGAAAAAAGGCAACAAAGAAATCAAACATACATTCCCCCAGATCAAAACAAAAACAAATGTAACACAAAGAAATTAAATATAAACCAACAAACTGGAGAGGCCTAATATAATGCTTAGTAAAAGATTAGAAATGAAAACATATGGTATGAAGGTATTTATACTAGGGCTGGGTGATAAAATGATAACGATAATTATCGCAATATAATTTTCCTCGATAAAATGATAAAAAGAGTTTGACAAATGTTTGATATAATGTTTATGTGCCAAAAGTGGAACAAAACAGTGTGGCTCAAATTTCAATAGAGCATATGCGTTTTCTTGCTGATGAGCACTAAACAGTGCTGTGAGATCCAGTGTGAAGCGCTTGAATTCAGTGAAGAACACAAATGACTTGATTTAAACGAGTTTAAAAGTTGTGGTTCAGACCATAGGTCTTAGGCTACGTCCACACAAAGCCAGAGCTTTCCCTATCTGATCTTGTTTTTTCCCTCGTCTCAAGAAATATCTGCGTCCACACGAAACCACGAAACCGACACAAAACGATGTAGTATACATGCCAGACCAGCATGTGGCGCTGTAATTCTGCCACAGAGATACACTAAAAACAGAGAAGAAGACTTGGACTATGCGCATAAATCTTGCGCGCGGTATACAAATGAATATGGAACAATATATTCATTAATCTGTGTTAATGTTAGTTAATAAAAAGACAATCGTTTAGTGTTTGTTCATGTTTTTGTTGCTGTTACGTGATGTAGCGGTGTCTGACTAGGGGCGAGACGTGGGCTGATGACATCGTTTCAGAAAATATACGGATTCGCTGTCCACACGAAAACGCTAATGCGGCGTTTTCAGATTTATCCACTCTGGGACCCGGTTTCAAAAAATATCGGTTTCACTCTCCCAAAACGCCAGATCCATCTGGACAAAACGCCTATACGATAAAAAATATATGCGTATACAGCTAAACGTGTCTCCGTGTGGACGGAGCCTTAAACCCTGCTCCTGGCGACCCACTGTCCTGCAGAGTTCAGCCCCAACTCTAATCAAACACACCTGAACCAGGTAATCAAGCTCTTCAGGATCACTTGAAAAGTCACAGGCCAGGTGTGCAGAAGCAGGTTTGAAATAAACTTTCCAGCACAGTGGGTCCCTAGGAGCAGGGTTGAAGACCTATGGTTCAGATGATCTCTTCCTGCCTAAACAGGTGGTTCTTGGACAATAGAAGCTCCAAAGTGGACCAGATTTAATGCTGATGGTGAGACCACAAACTAAAAACACCATAGAGTTCAATGTTGTAGCTGGTCATTCGAGTCCAAGTCCAGACTGAGACCTGAGTAGATTGAGTGCAAGTCAAGACCATGACCATTGGAGGGTCGAGTTCGAGTCAAGATTAGCAAGAATAGCAAGGGCTTACACAACTCCATGACTAGTCAACACAGACTCAACACATCAACTAGTGGCAGAACTAATTGACTAGTTAGTGTAACTCCTAGACCAGAGAGTTACCGCTATCGCTACCAGTACCGCTCCTTGGAGGGGTAACTTCCTGTAGACGTCAGTTACAAACATGCTCCAACACACGTGCTTGTTATTTTCAAGTAATCCTGAAGACTTTGACTGGTTGGTTCAACTTTGTTTGACTAGGATTGGAGCTGAACTCTGCAAGTTGGAAGCCCTCGAGGAGAAGGGTTGGCTATCCCTGCCCTAGAGTTTAAAGATGCATTTGTGAGTTTTTGCAGAATCACAAAAAAAGTCTTGGGTTTCTTATGATTGGCAAAATTTGTCACTACTACCGCTTTTGAATTGGGGCTGGTGCAGGAGCAGGAGCGGGGGCTTGGCCAGGGCTCGTCTTCCAGTGACCGATGATTGATCAAGACCAGCAAGATTTCAGGCTGGTTTGGAAACTGGATTTGGGCACTGAATTTTTTTGTGTGGAAAAGCACAGCCCACTTGCAGATCTGGCACTGACACCAGCCCCAGAAAAGCAGAATATGAGCATTTTGGCATGCTAGCAGGGCTGAACAATACAGTTGGTGTCTCTGTGTAATTCCTAGGGCCCGGGGTCAAGGGGCTAAAGGATAAGCCCCAGGAAGAGTGTCCCTACCTTGCAGAGCATTCCCCAACAACGCATCCAGTTCCGGGTTAAACTCTGCCTTCTCTTTCAGCATGTGGAAGAGCAGCTGGTTTTGAGTAGCACTGTTGATCTCAGTTTGCTTGAGACGCCCCTCCAACACCTTTATCTGAGATTCCTTCTGAGCAGCCTGCAGACCCTAAAAGCACACAGTCAGGATGAATGCCAAATATGCCAATGTTTGAAAAATGGATGAAACTGTATGAGAATAGATCTTTTAACATTATAGCCTCTAACACAGAAGACCAAAGCAGCATAACAGTTTTGTGACTGTTACCTTGTTGATGGCCATGGACATAAAATGGTCCAGTAAGAATCGAGCTTCAGCCAGAGTGCAGGAACCAAGCACAGCCGAGACATCAACAGCATCACCCTCCTCCTACATATGAACAACAACAGTGAGCCCTATATAATTATATATATAATATAATATATATATAAATATATAATATAATTCATTCAAACTCCATTTAGTCTAACCTCATTGGATTGATTTAGGCGGCATTTACATTGTATGGGGACCCAATTTTCCTCACAAGTGGCACAGATTGGATATGACCCACAAATGTGTAAGCAGGAAAAAACAACACATGGATTTCGATATTCTCAGATCGGTTTCAGGCGCCATATGTGGAAATAAATCTGAAATGAATCAGATACGTGCATTTGCATCTGCCATGTAAGAAGACAGATTGGATATTCCCCTGTCAATGTGAGCCGTAAGTCACTGAGAAAGTGACGTTGGCAAAAGACATCAACTGGCAGACACTTTCCTGGGCAGTGTTGCCAAGTCCATGGTTTTCCCGCGGAACTGGGCTACTTTTACACTATTGCTACGGATTAAAACGATCTCCCCACCTTTCCCCAAAATGCAATTTTGATGGAGTGGACTCTCAACAGAGGGGAAAACCACAACAAAAATCATGACTGGGCTAGTTTTGATTAGCAATTAGGCTAGTTTTCTTTTCCATACCTGGCAACCCTGTGTCCAGGTGAGTATGTCTACCTTTCGTTATTTTTTTTTAGTTATAAAGACAATTTCCGGTGCTTTAATTAAAAGAATACAGAAATAAGTAGTGTCATTGATTAAAATCAGATAATCAGAATTTGATAATTTCACTTAAATGACCGAAACATTACAAAGGGTAATTTCAGTGACTGGTACCTAATGTCAGTGAAATGATTCAGAATCATTGAACTGATGCTGTGTCATTACAATAAACTGCTTCAGATCATAGAAGGTATGTTTGATTGAATTAATTTAATTTAATTTGTATCTTTGTTCTATTTATTTGTGTTATTATTTGTAATTTGTTTAACTGTTCTTATTTTACTAAATGTTTTCTCTTTAATAATGTTTCAACTTTATATTAGTTAAGCTATTAGTTTTTGTTGTGGTATCGAAACTGTAATTAAAAATTGGGAAATTTCACCTCTATATAAAAAAATGGGTTCATAAAACTAATGATATACTACACAACTACTTCAGATACATGGTCAAGCAGAACACTGCATTTATGTATGAAGCATTTATGACTGTAAAGTGTGTATGTGTAAAGAAATATTGTGTCAACATGTGATTAAAATCAAAATCGAATCGTGATTGTTTCAGTCCATATCACACAGCCCTAGATTACGCGGTTGTTCATGGGTATAAAATGTGCAAAATGTGACGGTTACATCGTACAAAAGACACATCTAATATAACCAAAATACACTTATTTCATATTAAACATCACAAGAGACAATTATCACTCAGTTTAGCACTTTCAAATATGATATTTAATCTTAAATTAATCATAAAAGTATATTTTATACATGGCTGTATTATATACATATGTAACTGACTGAGAGTTGCCTCACCTTGGCTTCCTCCATCTGCATGATGTTGGCTTGGCAGTCAGAGATGCTGTCGTTGACGTAGTCGATGTTGGCCAGCAGAGACTCCAGCTCCTCATTCAGAGACTGAACGTCTTTTTCTACCTCCGGTTCTTCTGCTAGCAGTCGCTCCCTCTTTCTGCTGATCTTATCCCGTCGGCGCGTCAGCTCTTCACGTTGCTGTGAAAGGGATTTCGAATGACAAGAAGCTAAACTATTTTGTACATAGCCTTTTTTTTAATTTTTATTTTAGGAAATGTTATCTCCAGTGTTGGAGTAACGCATTACAGGTAACAAGTTATGTAATCAGATTACTTTTTATGTAACGAGTAAAGTAACATATTACTTTTACATGTACAATGAAATTAACGCAAAAGTAACGTAATGCATTACTTTCCATTAAAAATAACTAAGTAAAGCAATTAATTACTTTTTATGGAGTAACACAATATTGTAATGCATTACTTTTTAAAGTAACTTTCCCCAACACTGGTTATCTCACACGTTAGCTTTAAAGTGCCCCTATTATGTCATTTTTAAGGTTGCTAATATTGTTTTATGAGTCTCCTAAAACAGGTTTACATGCATCCAAGGTCAAAAAACAACACTTTAGTTTTCTCAAAAAACAGCTTTAATTTTACCTCATTTCTAAATGATTCCTAAACGACTCGTGCGAAGCAGTTCGAAGAATCAGTCTCTCTAAACCCCTCCTTCCCGCGAGCCCTCGCTGCTGTGATTGGTCAGATGGCGCAGTCCTTTGTGATTGGTCTACCGTGTACAGCGTGAATGACAGCCATGGGCGGACATTATGCAAATGTGTTACTTTGTGACGTACAGCCGTAACAGAACAAGATTTGAATTCCTAATGACTCGTTTAGGCGATTGCGAGCCGACTCTCTTTTTTTTGATAGACAATAACTTTATATATCGTGCACTTTCGGCTTCACAACTTTGCAGAAAGTTTATGTTCACATACTGCTACGTGACACACTGCATGAAAGGTAATATTCGAAAAGGCATAATAGGGACACTTTAAGGCAGATTTTTACATTAAGTAGGTGATTTTCATGATAAAAGGTTGATTTATACCTTTAGAAGACGATTCATGTCAGTCTCCATGTTAGAAATGGTCATGCGTTGCATGATAATATCTGAGATACGGCGTTCCAGACTCTGCCATTTCCCACGAGCCACTCGGGTAGAATACACCCCAACCAGCCTGCGATGGTACAATCTAAAGCAAACAGTTGTCCGTCACTGCAGAATGAGGTCATATCCAGTACACACATTGACACACATGAAGCCTGTATAATGTACCTGGCTCCTGAGGCTGAGTATGGGCGACCTGCGGGTGGTCTGTGAGAGAGGTCCTGGCTTGTCTCAGGCAGGTTCACTTTTCGTGTGACCTTTCCTGATATGGGTCGCACCTGTCTCCTCAGAGCGGTCACCTGAGAGACACAGCAGTAATAACTACAGGAAACTTTGGAAAAATGTTGTTTAGTCTTTTCTAACTTGCCAAAATGAATTGAAAGATTAAGAAAAGAATCAACATATTAATCGACAATCAAAATAAATCAAATATATCTAAATATCCAAATTGAAGGATCAATGTTTATGTGGTAATTTTTCACTTATATAGTAGTAAGCCTTCATTATGTTCAAATTTATTATATGAAAGTATTTAGATAATAAATATACAACTTAGTGGCTCCAAAAAGCATCAGCTCAGTGGTGTTATAGTATTTGTGACCCCGGTCCACAAAACCAGTCTTAAGTGTCAATTTTTCAAAATTGAGATTTATACATCATCTAAAAGCTGAATAAATAAGCTTTCCATTGATGTATGGTTTGTTAGGATCGGACAATATTTGGCTGAGATACAACTATTTGAAAATCTGGAATCTGAGGGTGCAAAAAAATCAAAATATTGAGAAAATCGCCTTTAAAGTTGTCCAAATGAAGCTCTTAGCAATGCATATTACTAATCAAAATTTAGGTTTTGATATATTTACAGTAGGAAATTTACAAAATATCTTCATGGAACATGATCTTTACTTAATATCGTAATTATTTTTGGCATAAAAGAAAAATCAATAATTTTGACCCAATACAGTGTATTTTTGGCTATTGCTACAAATATACCCCAGCGACTTAAGACTGGTTTTGTGGTCCAGGGTCACATTTATTAAAATTTTGAATTAGCTTTTATTTGTATATTTTAATTTTTAATGATAATTTTAGTAATTGTGTTTTGTTTTGTTATTTTTATGTGTTTTTTTTTATTTCTATTTAGCTTTAATTTATATTTATGTCAGTTTGTTTTTGATCATTTTTAGCATTTTAAATTTTACTTAATTTTTTTTTAAGTTAGTTGCAAAGGCATACCTTTATTATAGTGTATAAGTGTATCAGTTTTATTTTAGTATTGTTTATATAATATTATAATATTTATTCATATTTTGAATTAACTTTTATTTGAATATTTTCAGTCACTTGTCATTTATTTCAGTTACATTTCTAATTTTAATTTTTAATTTTTTCATTTTAATTTTTATTATTATTATTTTTTACAATTCCTTTTTTTTGTTTAAGTTTTCATCAAGTATTTATATATTATTGTAATTCATATTTATTTCAGTTACCAAAAACAATTTTTTTAAGTGCTGAAGTGCATTATGTAACAGAAATATCACAGAAAGTGACTTTTATTTGCAGGGTACTTGCATGTTTAAAGAAATGAAATGTATAACCTAAATAATACATTTTAAATTGATAAATATTATTGTGTGATTAAAAACATCCACGTGAGGTGCAGAAGAGGCAAAACTGTGGGGAATATTTCACCTCCTCTGTCTTCCTGCGCAGGATAAGTTCCTGTTGTCTCTTTTGGGCTTCAAGCAATTTTAGCTGATGCTGTACAAAAGAAAAACACACAGCACATTGAACGTATTTCACTATCAGTTGTCTTTTTCATGCTGCATTAGTGTTATTCTCCCATCATGCACCTCCTGTTTGCGCTGGTCCTTCTTAAGTGTGGCAATCTCTCGGTTCCTGCGGGATTCGGCCATCCTGTTCTTCTCCTGCTGCTCCTTCATCTGCTTCATCAGGCGTACCTGACAACAGCCACCATTGCAACAGTCAGCTCATTTCAATACTGTATTAACTGATTCAAGCCATAATAATAAATCAGACAGATCAGAGTGTGGACTACTGTTACTAATCAAGAGTATGGACTTCTTTACAATACCTGCTGTACCATACTAGTTATATAACACATAAGGAGAACAGTAATAGTATGAAGTTCAACCAATTTCATAGTTAGTCTTGGAATTATCTTAATTTGGGTTATTTTCCCAGGAAATATTCAATGAGAAAATTAATTATGTGATTAACTGTAATAAATTCAATTTGATAACTGGCATATCATGTAATCAGTTTGATTTTGACTTAGTATATACTGTATATAAAAGACATGAATATTTTCATGCATTTTCATGAAGGGCAATAATTCTGAAACTGATATTACATCTGGAATTGATGTAATTTTTCTGGAATCTGGAATCTAGACTTACCAGTATAACAATATTAACAAAATAGAATTTAAATTAATTTGAACTATTGATATTTCTAAAATATGTTGATTAGTAGTAGACTTGTGTGGTTATAACACAATAAATGAATAATTAATAATTGTTGATGTCAATGTTTATTTTTACAGTCATCTATAAACAATTTTGTGGAGATTTTGAGAAAAGGGGCCAATTCTTAATTTATTTTTGCAGTATGTTGGAGTTGAGGTGCTATGTCTGGTGACCACTAGGAGGCGCTGTTTATAATCAAATATTTTATGTTGTAATGGTGATTCAGCATGTTTCAGTGATTCAGTGCACAACCATGTCTCCATGGTAACTCTCACTTTGGTTTTCTTCATTTCTGCCAGATCCAGCTGTAGTTTCTTCAGTTGTTTCTCGTACTGTGATTGGTTCTTCAGTAGACGAGCGTGTTCCTTCTGAGCCGCCTGTAGTTTCTGGAGCTCTTTGTTCATGACACCGAGTTTCTTCTCATATTCTGCTTTTATCCGTTTGGTCTTGCCCTCGGAGCATGACTCCACAGAACCTAAAAAAAAACAAAAACACGAAACAAAACAGAATTTTTTTGGCTTTTATCAGGGTAAACGGTAAGCCAGACTCAAACCTGATCTACATGTTAGGAGTGCTGAATATACTGAATGGATTTAACTTATTTCTTCATATCTTAACATGAAATCAAAATTGACCCTATTTATGAATGTTTCTGGCCTCTTGTGTATTATTCATCATTGTGTGCTCAAATTTTTTATTAAACTTAAATAACTGAACGTCAAAAATTACTTATTTTTCAATCTCTCCCCCCAAAATACCAGACTCCATTCTGGTATGCAATGCCCACTTTTTACTACTCTATCTATTCCTGATGGATACAAATAAAAACCTACATGTTTTTCTGGTTCAACATATGTCAGATACGAAAACTAAAATGGGCTGTTACTGGCATTTTATGTTTATATTAATTTGACCCCAGCATTATGTAGTGTGAACATATAGTGTAGCGGCGGTATATGTGTCCTTACCCATGTTCTGCAGCACACGGTCTCTCTCCAGCTGCGTGTCTCTGATTTTGCACTGCAGCATCATGAGTTTCTGCTCATACTGTTGTTTGAGCGTGTGCAGACGTCTCTGACTGTTCTCGAGCTCATCGATTAGCTTCTGCTTGATGGCGATCTCACACGTGATGTTGGCCAGATCTGCCTGGAAGTCCTCTATCAATGTGAAAACAATAAAAACACTTTAAAATTATGTTTACAAAAAGACAAGCATGAAACAGATAACATTTTTTAATTGAATTTAGTTTTTAAAAAGTAGTACTATATAATACAGTGCCTATAAAAAGTATTCATACCCCTTCATTTTTTTCACATTTTGTTATGTTGGTGCCTTATGTTAAACTGCTTTAAATGACTTTTTTCCCCCACATCAAACTACACTCCATACACCATAATGGCAAAGCAAAAAACAGGTTTTTAACATTACAGGGATTTTAACAAATTTATTAAAAATTAAAAAAAAAACTTAAATGATTCCATTGCATAAGTAATCATACCCTTATCTGGGACAGTTTAAATTTAGCTCAGGAGCATTCATATTGCTCGTAGATGTTCAAATGCAAACTTCGAGTGAAGTTAACATGTGGCAAATTCAACGGAATGGATATGATTTGGAAAGGCACACACGTCTTAATAAAAGTTCTAACAGCTGAAAATCCACATCAGAGGAAAAACCAAGCCCAGAGGCCAAAAAAAACTGTCTGTAGAGCTCAGAAACAGGATTGCATCAAGCCACACATCCGGGGAAGAGTTCAGAAAAAATTCTGCTGCATTGAAGGTTCACAGAAGCATGTAGTCTCATTTGAAACAACCAGGACTCTTCATAGAGCTGGCCTTCTGGCCAAACTGAGCAATTGATGGAGAAGGGCTTTGGTTAGAGTGGTGACCAAGAACCTGATGGCCACTCTATTTGAACTCCATGATCATATGTGGACATCAGAGAAACCTACAGAAGGACAAACATCACTGCAACACTCAACCAATCTGGGCTTTATGGCGGTGTGGCCAGACTCAATCTTCTCCTCAGTGAAGACACATGAAAACACACTTGGAATTTGCAAAACAGCACCTAAAGCACCCTCAGACTGTGAGAAACAAGATTCTCTGGTCTGATGAACCTCAATTCCAAGCATCATGTTTGACGGAAACCAGCTCTGCTCATCACCTGCAGAGTACCATACCAAAAGTAAAGTGTGCTGGTAGCAGCCTCATGCTGTGGTGCTGTTTTTCAGCGGCAGGGACTGAGGGACTCATCAGAGTAGAAGAGAAGCTCAATGCACCAAAATATTGAGATAGCCTTAATGAAAACCCAGTCCAGAGCATTCAGAACCTCAGACTGGGCAGAAGGTTCACCTTCCAACAGGACAATGACCCTAAGCACACAGCAAGAGTGACTTACAGACAACTCTGTGAATATCCTTGAGTGGCCCAGCCAGCAGCCTGGGCTTGAACCTAATCAAATATTTCTGGAGAAACCTGAAAATGTGCGTCTGCCCCCATCCAACCTGACAGAACTTGAGAGATGAAGAGGTGAGGTGAAGAATGGCAGATAATTGCCAAATTCTGATGCGCAAAGCTTGTTGTATCATACCCAAAAATACTTGAGGCTGTAAAGGTGCTTCAACTAAGTACTGAGTTAAGGGTATGAATACTTATGCAATGTACTTATTTCAGTTTTTTGTTTTTAATAAATTTACGAAGTTGTGACAATTCTGTTTTTGCTTTGTCATTATGGTGTATGGAGTGTAAATTGATGTGGGAAAAAAAGTAATTCAAAGCAGTTTAACATAAGGCTGCAACATAACAAAACTGAACAAAAATATGAACATACGTTCATATGAAATATCTGAAAATATATGAAATATCAACAAAAATGAAGGGGTATGAATACTTTTTATAGGCACTGTATATATGTGCAATATTGCATATTTACAAAATAGCAAAACTTTCCTCTACTTTATTAATTAATAAAACAGATTTGGGCTACTAAAATCATGTTTAAAAAAAATATAATGATAATTCTCATGATATAGCATTAGTACTAGTATAAGTCTCTAAAAATTAATTGTTTAATAAATCATATTAAGGTATAGTTATTATTTCACAGTAAACATCAGTACCTTTCTCATCCAGGTCAGAGTCAGATTCATCAGAGCTCTCCTCAGCATCCATTTCCTCTTCCTCAACTTCCTCCTCATCTTCCTCTCCATCCCCCTCCTCACGGTCACTGGCCTCCTGAGGGAAACAATTTCATGTCAAAGACTGAATGATGAGCTCTTTAAAATGTGTTCTGATAAGGCAAGCGGACTATCAATCATACCATCTCTGGCTCTTGATTGGTGGATTCTAACTGCTCTCTTTCGCTAATCTTCTGTTCGCCGTCAAGTGTTTCATCTTTGTTGGCACTGCAGGGGAAAAATCAAAACAGGAAATTAAAATCTGTTTTTTTAATACACTTTTTTTATAAGCAGGACAGATCATCTGTAACAAAAAAGAAAATTAGGAGGGAAGGAAAGATGGTGTTATGACAGACACATGATGCAACAGACAAGTTAATGGTAACATTAAAACAGACAATTTAATATTTCAGTAACACTTTACTATAGGAACCATTTCTCACTATTAACTAGTTGCTTATTAGCATGCCTATTATTAACATATTGGCTGTTTTTAGTACTTATAAAGCACATATTCTGCATGACCATATTCTATATCCCTAATCCTACTCAATACCTAAACTTAACAACTACCTTACTAACTATCAATAAGCAGACAATTTGGAGTTTACTGAGGCAAAAGTCATAGTTAATGGTTAGTTAATAGCAAGAACTGGACCTTAAAATAAAGTGTGACCAAAACTTCCTCTCTAGTTTACTCAAACCATTTATTGATAATAGTTTTACTGTTAAAATTTTACTTGATTACTAAAAAGATTACTTGAAAACTTTAAAAAAAAAAAAAAAAAAAACATTTAAAAAAATTTGAAATGTTGTCTTGGCAACTAACTGAAATATAGTAAGTTTAAGTTGCTATACTAAAATTACTATTACAAAATTATACTACAATTTAATACTACTATACTAACTACGGCTACTATTAATAAAACAAAATTACATCTAAAATTTATTTTGATTTTAAAAAACTACGAAAAATGAGAAAATCACACTAAATTAAACTAAAACTAAATTAAAATGAAAACTGAAAATATAAGAATTAAATTTAATTCAAAATCATTAATAATTACTATATCATTATATAAATAATATTAAATTAACACTGCATCAGAGGTTATTTACATACAGTCTTCAAAGTACAGCAGCAACTTCAGACAGAGGACAGAAAATCATCATAAAAAAATAAATGTTCAGTGTTTATGGTAAGAGAATTACAAGTAAACCTTGTTAAGTGAAACGTGTTGGTAAAATGCCACTCAGACATGTTCTTAAAAGATTCACCCATTACTTTAAGGTGTATTTGAAAAAAAAAAAAAACATTTTGTGGGCTGTTCTCCAGTGCTGGAAACTACCTGCTGAAAGACAATCAGAATTTAAAGATTACAGGCAGAGATGAAACACAGAGGTTATGGGTAAATATAGAAGGCGGTGAGGGGAAAGAGAGACACAGGAACAAACCTGTCTTCCTCCACCTCTTCCTCCTCATCCTCCTCTCTCTTGTCGCTCAGCAGCTGCTGGAGTCTTCAGTGGTCAGAGGTCAGAGGTGAAGGGTTAAAGAGAGGAAACGAGGAGCACAGAGAGACAGATAGAGAGGGCACGGTACATACATTAGTAAAGACGGTTGTTGATCACATGGAAATGTTCAATGTGGATAAGGACACACCATATTAAAAGATATTATGGCATATATGATATCACTGCAGGGTTTTGTTTGTTTACAGTTTTTCCCTATTTACTTTATTCTTCGATTGCATGAAACAACACACAACACTATGGGGGGAAAAAAATTAATTTTACAATAATATCACAAAGAAAAGAAGCTTTTATAACTGATTCAACAAAATGGAGAGCAAATGTCATGCATTAGTGCTCTGATCTGTGTATTTTTCTTCCATGGACTGATGGGAAATGTAGTTTGTTTGCACAATTTGAATAAAAGAGCGCCATTTTCCAGTAAGCTTTATCCCTTTTTGATACATATTTTAAATAGTTTAAATAGTATTATATATTATATATATGTGTGTATATATACACACACAAATATACTATATAAAACACACACACACACACACACACACAAAAACTTTCTCACTATTAGCAGGTGTGGTAAAAGGAGCGATTACA
>JAFVLL020013467.1:0-22950 GCA_021397915.2 Tor tambroides | reverse complement strand
TGCAGTTTAACCAGATCAACAACTATGTAAGTCTTTCACTTCGGATTTGAAAGCATATTCCACCATAAAAAAATAACCAGCTCTGTGTGGATGCACTATTCAAGACTAAACAGAAAACATAACACAGTATAAACAAGCGTTAAGCATGCAAACACACAAAAACACACTCCAAATAGCATTATTACTGGTGCGGCCTGTGCCGGAGACTTGGGGCCTCACACTAATCTTGCATGGAGACAGGCCTATTGGGGAAGTGTCAGGGTGCTTGCAAACAGGAGGAACGCTTACACGGACATGAAAATAAAGAAAAGGAGGTGATGGGTCCCACAGACCATGGTGGCAAGGAGAGAGAGAGAGAGAGAGAGAGAGAGAGAGAGAGGGAGACATGGGAAGTATTGAGCACAGTCTCCTGAAAGTGCTGGCAAGTCAAAGAGATAAAGGGACATTGAGGAACTACTGAGGGCTTTGAAAATGGGAGGATGGGTAAAGTGAGAAAGATACAGAGGAGAAGAAAAAGGGGAAAGAGACTTTGAACAATCTTTTGAGGCCCTTCTCATCCTCAAAAGCTGATTGGCTAACTATTGGGGCTGCGCGATATAGCGAATACTCATCATAGATTTACTATGATATTGCTAGTGATATAAAATCAACCAACACTGTGAATACTGCAAAGCTTTTCTTGTATTTTATATTTGCCTTTATGTTTCCCTAAGATCGTTTTGTGAATCAAGTTTATTTAACTAAGTGAACTGATTCAAATCTGATCCAATGATTAAATATAAATGAAACTATAAATGATATAATGATATAAATTAAATATATATGAAACTGATTAAATAAATCTTTCTGTGTTTTAGTGAATGAACAAATGAATGCTGTTTTCACTGCAGTTTACTTCTTATTATACTACAGCAGCATCTTCATTTATTTTATTGATTATAAGACTATATTAGTTATATAATATTTTAAATTACATATACATTAATGTTTTAATTTAACCTTTTAATTATTAAAAAAAACCTAGCAATTTTTTAATTTTTGGTTTTATTTACATTGCACAGAATAAATAAAGGTAAAAACATCAACATCTTCCTTTTCCTCAGTTCACTACAATCCCTTTTTTCCTCTCCTAGTATCTCAAAACTTTTCACTTTCATCATGACATTCTCAGTTCACCATCTTATCTCCTATAAACCACTGCAACTTCCACATTTTCTGACCAGGTGGTCTGTGTGTGAGAAAGTTGAATTGCTCCCCTACGACTGAATGACAACTGGGAAACACCATTAAAAAAGATGCCACGCTGTGCCACACAAGGCAGAATAAATCACGCATGCACACACACAAACAAATCTCAGGAAGCGGCACAGAAATCTACACACAACTAGTGAAATGTGCAACATCCTCCTAAAACTCAAATCACTGACAGATCACAAATAGTGGTACAGCATCATATTGGTTATGAGCCAATATTGCCCTATTTTTACATTTAAATGATCTCACTTAAAGTTAATCTTTATTAGTTAACATTATTTAGGCTATACTGTAATGTTGTGATGGCTGAATTAATTTGTAGTATTTAAAATGTGTTTTTCTGTTTAATTTAGCACAGAATTGTAATATCAGCCATAACATGAAAATAATTACTGTTTTATCGGTCTTTGCCAGAATCGCAGCCCCTGTAGCATCCCTAATTGCAAACAGTCTAAGCAAACTGATAAAAAAAAAAAAAGGATCTGACTGTGTATGTGAGTGTGTGTTAACCTAGTGTAGAGCCTCACCCTTTGCTCATGTATGTGAGATTTGCATCTATTCATATTATTGTTTGGCATGCTGCAAAAGTTCCAAAACACCACTGAAATAAGTGACGTCAAGACAGTTCTCTCTCTCCTTCCCTGTCAGAGAGCATAAAAGTGTAGAAAAAGACCAAATCTTCAAACATCTTTCTCTATCCTTCAGCAAGGAGAGTGCCATAAAATATACCAACTCTCCATGTCGTAAATACAACTGTGGGAGTCGTTTAACATCCTCATCTCAACAGAGGATCATAGCTACTTAGAGCAGATATCGCTCCCTGCTGCACTGCTGTGATTTAGGACACTTTTCAGCTCGATTTCCAAAGCTGACACAGTACAGAAAAACTGAGGAGAAAGGTAAGGACTCATGTGAATAAATGAGACTGAGAAAAGTCTGGCCAAGTTGTAGACAAGCTCAGAAGAATAATAACCTGTGAAGCTATGTGACACAAAACCACACATGCAAACACTGATACCGGCTTACACACATTGGGAGAATGTCAGTCACTGCACAGATGGGTATTAGCCAAATGATTTATTCATGAATAACAGGTATTGAAATATTCTTTGGATTCTATTCCAAGCCAAAATTGGGAAAGTGACAAGCGAGCGAAAGCATGAATAACAGAAATGTAAATAAAGCCAAGTCATGGTGAAATATTCTACTAATCTTGGCAGGGATTAGATGGCCATAGATGTATGCTGTCAGGCACATGGACCGATCAAATAGGAACTGCAATTTTGGGAGTTTGTAGCACCACGACAAATAATACATACATTATATTTGCCTTTAAGTTTCCCTAAGACACACTATATAAAGGAGCTTGTGAATTATGTGTGAAAAAACAAAAGACTGGACACTTTCTGTTGTGTTGTTACTCTCTAAAACACACAGAGTACAACATGCTCTTCAAATGATTCATTAAAAAGAATCATTTCAATTGAGCAAATCAGTCTGAAAAGAACACTGAAATCAACAACTCTTCATAGAATAATTTTGGATTATCGACTCACTTATTAAACAGACGATAAGAACGGTCATGTTTTATGTGTTAAAAAATGCTAATTTATAAGTTTAGGGACACATAAATCAGCCTAACTGAACATTCATTATAAGCTCCATTTCCCCTGGTTACTGTTGCTCACTCAGACTCAGAGATTTCTATGTGATTTTCAGTCAAATGTGCTCATAAAATGGTAATAATTTAAAGAATATCACTCATACATGGGCTGGAATGAAGTGTGACATTGCAAAGCATTTTTATGTGCCGTAATGCGATTGAAACTGTAAAGACTGCAAATCAAAATTCAAGGGAAGCGCCTATCACACTGCCTGAAAAGAAAGAAGCCTCATTTGAAAGTGTTGACAAGTGATAACATTAGTGTAAGTAAACAGAACTGTTCCTAATGTTTCTACAACACATTCACAGTTGTAACTCTTTATTTACTATCGACATGACCTGAATGAATGTTTAAATATAACATTAGGTTGTTTATTTGAGAATGTGGGCTGACAATAGTTTAATCCACAGCACGAATCTCAAGATTTATTTGCGACACCATGCATTTATCACATTTTTCCATAAAATTGGAATTAAAATGATCCAAATGCCCATATCCTACATAGTCTTACATTAGGTAAGAGCTAAATCTTGTCTGAGAAAAATGGAAGACAGCAACAGTTTCTAACGTATATCACTAATGCTTGGTTCGGTCAAACTACTCAAACTCAAATTTTCTGGGAAAAAGTTGAGTTCAATTGTAAGCATCATCTTGATGAACAAAATGTGTCGTGCAGGAAACATACATTTTTTGTTGGTCAGAGTTTATTTTATGCAATGGAAAAAAACTCTATTGGGAACCAGGATGATGCTAACTTCTAGGTTAGTGATGACGGACAAAAATCCGTCATCATCACTGCAGCACCCTATTCAGTGCCGCCCACTACAAAACCAAAATCCTGTAGGAAACACAACACCAAAGTCTGTCAGAAGCATTTCTATCCTCTTTCTACATATACTCTCTTCTCTTCTACCAGCCTGCCAAATGAATCACTGGCCTGTGGCTGATTGTACTGCACACCTTGATGAGCAAAGACCACCTGGAACCTATCTACCACGAGAATACAATGTGGAAAAAAATAGATAAATGAAACAAAAAGCGTGTTATTACCACTTCAGCTGCCCTTCACCAACAGCTACGGAGTGTGCTGGAGGCAGTGTCTTTGTTCACCTCTCCCTTTATTCGGTTTCTGTCTCTCCTCATGTGTCTGTCACATTCCCCACCCCCACTCACAGAGAACAAACGGAGACCTAAGATTTCATATCAGTAAGTAGCACGTGAAACTCACCCAAAAAGCTCATCCACAATATCCAGGCAATATCCACAATATGCAGGCGAAAGCACGTACGTCGCCTCTGTTTCATTTCTCTCTCGCTCGCCTCGGCTCTATTACACTTCCTTAATGAATACATTTTCACAATATATCAGCATTACAGAGAAAATGCAAGTCAAAAAGGTCCCATATGCTCTCTAAAGTTTTAGAACTGCGTATATATGTGTGAGTGTTGAAAGCATGACAGCTTTAAGAGGTAAGCTTCACGCTAATGAATGTTCGAACATTCAAACAAGACACCATCATTTGGACATAATTGCTACTTGGGTAAAAACAAGGGTCTGTTTTGGTATTGTGAAGAGTTTGTGTTTTTGCACAAGTAGGACTTTCTTGCCCTTGAACTGAATTAACCCCACTGATATGGCATATCCACTCCCTCCCTCTCTCTCTCTCTCTCTCTCTCACACACACACACACACAGTCTTGCACATGGAGAGACACTAATTGGATTTATATTATGCACACGGACAGTTCACGGTCACCTGGGTCTTTGTTTCACAACAACTTCACTCCCGCCATCAGAAACACACGCTTAGTCTCTCAAAAGCACTAATGCATGTTTTCTGATCATATTAACTGAACAACAAAGCCCTTGGGCAATAACAAAAGCCAGCAATAATTACCACAGCAGTAACGGGTTTCCACACATGCTTACAACTCACCTTCGTACACATACATGCTTCACAATTTCAAACAAAGAAAAGTCACTCAAGATTTCTCTAAATTTGGAGAAGCATTGTGACATTGATTACCAGCCAAGGTCAACCAAGAATGAAAATTAATTTATTCACACTCATGACTTGCTGTTTCTTTTGTTTGTGAGACAAATTTATGAAGAATATCCTGAGGGCTCTCAAGGTCCAAAGTGACAGTATGACAGAAATGGTCTATGACAAGCTTTACTATAAGCCATTATTCCCTTATCGTTATTCAAATTGTGCATTCGAGAATTCATGAGAAAAGTAGCACAGCCCAATTTGAGAATTAATCATTCTGATTTTTGAATGAAGCAGTTGATCCAGATGACAAAACCGGTCTGAATGATTCATTCAGGAATTTTGCTGGTCCAGCTTGCAACATTTAACAGCCAGTGATGAATGAATTATCACACAAACGGTCTGTTTATCTTTCAAAGATATTATCCAGCTTCAAAAAACTTTTATGATATTTTATTATGGTTTTCATGATGCTTTTGCATCTGTTTTGAAGCCTGAAAGCTGCAGTAATCATTCATTGTAATTGTGTGAAAAAGAGTGACCAGTACAAAATTTCTCATGTTTTGAATGACACGAGAGTGAGTAAACTATGACCAAATGACCAAATTTTAGACTGAATTATTTATTTAATGTGGAAATGCAAGAAGTATAAACCTGCTGATCCTGTTTGCCAACATGTATCCTAAAATCGTTGTAGTTTGCTTCCTTTTTCCCAGAAACGACTCACAGACCAATTTATCAGAAAAGGTACATAACACTAAAAAACTATAAAAGAAGGGTGTAATAAAAGAAAATCAAAGTGTGCGGCACAGTGATATCTGCATTACAGTTACACACCTCAGAACATAATGAATCACTCAGTAAGACATCATGAATGTACACATCATAAAAATATTGATTTCTCATTAAAACTCTCCTTTCTTCCTGTTAACAGGCACTGGACTTTGTAGTTTCATTTCTTAATCAGACATTTTTTATTAAACCTGCACATTTCCATAAAAAAAAAACAAAAAAAAACGCATTTACATTCCCATGAGGAATACTTCCTACCTCAAAGTAAACAATTGAGATCCTCCTCACAAGGTGCTGCAATACCTGGAGAGCAGTACCAGGAAATGATTACACTAGAAGCAGTGTTTGCTCACTCATTTGGCTCCGCTTCACTCTGTGTGTACTATGTGTGTGAGGATTGAATAAGAAAGGAGTGCATTTAGACACGTAATACAAGAGCTCAGTCTAATAGCTACACATAATACACAACCCTACTAGCACAGACCAGCTTTGTTAGTTGTAACCTTGCACAGTCATTTAATATAAAAACGAGATATTATTCCCACAGGCATCTCTCATGTCTCTTACACCCTATGCCTGTGATACAGGCAGTTAGGTTCATTATCTCAACAGATTCGATAAACATTCCACGGTAGACGGGATGCCTGATTATGTCTCTGACCTGTGACCTTGTACGATATGCCCTATTTGACCTCTTTTTTAGAGACTGAGAGAAAAAGAAATTATTTTGTGCATTTGTGTACGTGCAAAAGAGATGGCGCCTCATTATATTTGTGGTGAAGGTATGTGAAACACAGGTTAGTGAAAAACAGTCATGAAATTGTGACGTCTGAGAGTGGCAACTCCAACATAATACGTGTATCTGATTCTGAGCCAAAAACGAAAAAAAGAAAATAGCTCTTTGTCACCCTCTGTCAATTTTTTTTCAGTGATAATGTCTTTCTTCAAAGAAAATAAAGCCATTGTGAAATAATACATTCAATAAGGAATAGTAACAAGAAAAAAACACCATTTAGAATCTTTTTTTTTTCCTAAGCTTACAAGCTGCAAAATTACATATCTTTGATATTTCTGCTCCACAAAACATCTACTGAACAGAATACACTACCGTTCAAAGCTTGGGGTCAGTAAAAAGAAAAAAATACTTTTATTCAGCAAAATGCATTAAATTGATCAAAAGTGACAGCAAAGACATTTACAATGTTACAAAATGATTTCTTAAGGATAATCTGCCATTGATGGCAAAGCTGAATTTTCAGCAGCCATTTCAGAGGAATAACTTACATTATAAAATAAATTCAAACTGAAAATACGTCTTTTTGATTGTAATAATATTTCGCAATAATACTGTTTTACTCTATTTTTGATCAAATAAATGCAGCCTTGATGAGCATAAGAGGTTTCCTTCAAAGATATTTAATGAATGGTAGTATACAAGCAAATTATGAAACACTCTTTCAGGGCTTTTATCCTAAAATGTACAATTATTACTGTCACTTATTTCCACTTATTATTGTTATTATCACACTCAGATACTCTTATTCTCTTCTTGTTTGCATCAAAGCCCAAAACTAAGCACAAGTAAACAAATCATTATCCGCCAAATGAATGATACAACACGGTGTACATTAACCCTGCTAAACACACTTTATATAGTTTATGATTTTTTGAGTTACCGCTGTTTTAAAAAGTACAGTCAAAACATTTCAAAGTTGATTCGTGTTGCAATAATAAACGTCCATGTGACGTTCATCTAAAACTAAAGGCCATCCTGACACACATAAATAGCCGCTAAGCCAGTCTCTACCAAAGAGCCCACTTCATCTTCAGACACAAAGCTCTGTGATTAGAATTTGGGACTGAAAAAAGAGACACAGAAAGAGAGGGAGAGAGAGAGGGAGCAGTATGCGTCGTGAAGTGTTGCTATTACCGTCTCCATGGGCAACTGAAGAGGAATCCTGCCAATTCTGTGAGTAGGTTGTGTCTGGGAGGGGAGCGCAAAGCACAATCCTTAAGGTATTATTCTAATTCAATGTCTGTCCAAGTCTGCGGGAAAACGTCCAGAGGAGAGAGAGGAGCATTCAGCCCGCTGACAGCCCAAGAGAGCGCTTCTACCTGGGGAAAAACCCCACAGATACCCTGCCTGCTGGAGATACCATGTGTAATAGGGCACCTTAGCATGAATCCATTTACACAAGCATAACCGACGCCAAGAAAACACCAGGTGTATGAGACAAACCTAAAAGTTGCCAATGACAGAAAATTCTGAGCGTAATAATTTCATTATTTCTCTCAAATCAAACCAGAACAAATTAAAATAACTCAAGTCAGATCAGGTGGTTTCATATAATGTAAATAAAATAATTAATAAAAATGGGTCATCTAAATAAGCAAAAAATCAAAAGACTACCAGTTTTGTTGAGCAGCAAGTGATTCCTGAGGTGTGTAAAGTTACACTCCTTGGGAACAAGGTGCAGACTTCTCTTTCTCTTGCTTGATAAACATAGCTAAATAGTCCTGCCCCACATACTAAAGCTGAGAAAGCTTAGTAGGAAGCACATACCACTCATAAACATGGAACAAGAGCAATAGAAGTACTGTATGACCTTTATAATCCAACATGACTACAACACTGGGTTCAACATATTGGATCAACATGCCCAGAATGCAGTGCAGATTTGAGTGACTGCCAATTCATAGCATGACCGTAAAGTAACTTCAAGACTTTTAAGTTAAGTTTTAATTCCATCAGTTTTGAAAGAAATCATATTCTCTCCACTGTGCCTCCACTTTGCCATATTAATCAACTAACCAGGATAATTACTGCACTAGTGCACTTGCCATTAATACCGTGACCAATACATTGGGATAATTACATTTTGTGCCAGTTGCACCTTTCTCCCCTCTGCTGTAGCCTACATCTCAATTAAGTCATTTGACTTGCTGATTACAATTGTTATGTTTGTCTTTCATTAGCAGGTCCTGAAAAAAGTCAATCCTGACTATGTCAACCTTCCTGCAAAGTCCTACTTCCATTTACAGCTAATAAATGGATGTCTGTGTCTAATAATACGCTTAGAATATGCCCATTTAAAATGCCATGCAAACTCAGAACACAATCACACTCACTTTAAATGACAATGCCCATTTTATACATGTGACTATTATTAATTACAATAATAAGGTGCGATTACAAGCATCCAGTGTGAAGGTACCTAAAGCCACAACTCGTGACAGTTGGAGCCTTTCCAAAGAAACAGCGAGGTAAGTTTATTCATGTGTTTCAAAACCTAGTAAGTGGTCTATTTAAACAGAATTTCTGGGAAACATTGGCTGTTTCGGTTGAAAGAGGAACGAAGAGGATACCAGCATGGCTACATAAGACATCTGTTAAAAAGAGGTTCAGATTACTCACGGCAGTTCTCCTCATCGCTGTTGTCCGAGCAGTCATCGTCATCATCACATCTCCATGGAGTCGGGATACACCTGCCGTTCCTGCATTGAAACTGACCGCTTTCACAGTCCGGTTTATTTCCTGTCATACAAGAAGTTTTGAGTAAATTCAGCGTGTAAATTTTGGGAAGGATCAAGTTTTTAAACCAAGGAACAACCTTAAATAATTGGTTACATCTTTACTTTAACCCAAAGGATGTCAAAGCAAACTGTTGGGTGACTTACAAAGTAAAATGTTACATATACTTTTATTATACATTCACATATTGTACTTCACAACTTATCGAAAACTTGAAAAAGATAAAAAAATTGAAAAAAATTGAAAATAGGGGCCATGTAAAGACTTTATAAAAACATTTAGCACATTCTTAGAAATTGATGACAATTTTACACTTATCTGTTAGTTCTGTTAACAGCTGTTAGGCAGTACTGTCACAGTAAAATCTATGTGCACGTGTACAGTGACAGGTTGCAGTAAATATGATATTACAAACTACAACTGTAGTCTATGAGAAATGACACGTGTTTAGAAACAATGATCTATCTGAATGATGCACTAGACACATTCATTGGGAGTAAAGTTGCGTTGGTGTGTATGCGTTACTTTCAGTGGTGTACTACCATCGACTACTGTAATTACATTAAAATCGCTTTCTTCTTATAAACCCCGCAGTGAACACGGCAGGACAAGCACAACATATACTTAATCAGATTGCAATTTTTTACAATACAAGCTGCCTTAAGAGAGTTACGTTATATAGCACTCTAATAATGTCTCGTCATAGGAAGTAGATGCACGCGGCTGCGCCGGTGTTTCTACAGCATCATTCATTTACATTCATAACAGCGGACTGACAGCGTAAAACAGACACTTACCGTTTACCAGTAGAAACCCCGCGAGTATCATATGTAAAAGCAGTAGTTTCCCTATAGCCGTCCACATCTTCACAAATCAAGGCGTTGTGCTCATACGAAATATAAAAAGGCCGTGGAGTACAGTCTTCTCCGTGCAGCCTGCGCTCTGACTCGCCACAGGCTCCACTCTGCTTTCGATACCAGTTTGAATTGATGACGCCAACGCTGGTGGGCGGGGCCATGCGTGTGGACTTGTACGTATGGGCGGAGTTAATGTTGAAAAATTCAACAAAGCATTACGTGTCATCAGTCTACTTAACTGAAGAAATCAACAGATTCGTGGACTCGGTGGAGTAGAAATGGTCTTCAGAAAAACGGAAGTGAAAAGTTATGGGCTCATGCTAATGTAATATGAAAACGTATTAACTTAACATTAATTTTTTTATCAAGTTGAAATGATATAAATTGAAAACATTTTGTTTTGTTTTGTTTTGTTTTTCTTAAGTTAAAATTATTCATTTATGTAGAGGTCTTTTCCAGAAATCCTTACAAGACCCATGCCATTCTTTATATTATCTAAAATGTTATGTTTCTTTCTTTTTAATTATTACATTGGAGTGTTTTGTGTGACATTTTATGTTATTTAATTCATGTTTATAGCATTATTTTAGATTCTAGTCATCTTTAAGGTAGCTGCAGGAACTGGCTGGCATTATAAACAGGAAGCTGTCGGAATTGCACCGCTATGATAAATTGTTCCCCCTTCTTCAGTGTGAAAAAAGAGAATGAAAGAAGGAGAGAAATGGAGAGAGAGAGAAAGAAGCTGAATGTTTTTTTCAGTTGAGAAGGCATCACCATCAGTCAGTTGTCTTCTTTTCTCACATGCATTGAATCGACTCTTAGAAACAGCTTCCTCTGCTTGGGTTCTTTCTTAGAGATTACTTTAACTGCGTATCTAGCATCAATTTCTGTAGCTCATTTTCAGTTGTGAAAATAATCATCTTCTATAACTTAAAGGAGAATTTAACCCACAAACCTAATTTATATGTTCTCTTTGACCTACTTGCACATTATCACCTACATAATATCAGTTCAAAACTAAAGTCACAACACTACAACTTTCATTTGACTTGACCCCATGAAGTTATAATTGCAATTGGCTGTTGTCTCTCTCAAACTTCCTGATTCAATAGGAAATATGTTTACAAGGAAGAAGAAAACTGAACTGAGAGTAAACATTAAATATGGATATCACATACTTCACCAGTTGATTGATTGCATTAAGAATCACAAACAATTTTTATGAAATCTTATGCATAAATATGCAAGTGAGGCATTATCTAAATAAATATGCACTACATTGCATACATTTCCAGAATAAAAATCTGGACATATGATAAAGCCAGGTTCAAAATTCCTGCTTCATTTTGTTGGCGTGGAGTCAGACGATTTTGTATATCTCTTTTTTGCACTCCATAAATCAGAAAATACTGTCAATAGAGAGGAAAAAAATGTCTGTTCTATAAAATGAGCCAAATGACATATGAATAAACCCCTCTGTAAAAAGGAATAAAACTGGAATGTTTTATAATGTGTTGTTTCAGACTATCAGATAGAAAACATCCAAAATACACTTTTAAGGGTATTTGCATCTGTAAATTTCAGTTAAAACACATGCTGTGTCTTTAAAGGCCTTTTTTTTTTTAAAATGAGGTTTTTCCTCATGCCCTGACCCAGAAATTTCCACTTCGTACCAAACATTCCAGTTTTATTTCTATCAATATTCTGAATATTTTAACAGAGGGGTTTGTTCACTTATCATTCACTTGGTTTATAACATTTTATTCCTAAAACGTGTTGCTTTTTTCTGGCTGTTAATTTATGGAGTCATAAAGAGTGAAATCCAAAATCTCTTCTGCAAAAACCTTTAACTCCAATATGTCAACAAAATTAATTTTGAACTGAAACAAGAATTCTGAACCTGGCTTCAGATTTCTGTAATGGAATTGTATGCTAATTAGTGCATGTTTTAATAGGTAATGCTCTGTAGTGTCTTTGAATTTTTGGTGTCAATGATATTTTGACTGGTCTTTGAGTCATTTCTAGAAAAGAGGAACAAAAATTCTAACCTGAAAAATTGTGTGAGGGAATCAGAACATAAGAGCGGAGGTCAGCTGATCAGCATTTTTCTCTCTTTCGGTAGCAGAACTCGCCTAAACAGCCAGAACTGCTCGCTGCCAAGCTGCTGACCCAAAAAACAGAGAGCTGTTTAGTCGATAACTGGCCGGCAGCCCACCAGCTATTCAGGTGAGAAACAGGTTTTAAGTGCCAGTGCATCAAAAGATATGACGGTGGAGAACTACTCTGCAGTAACTTATATGAGAAGCAACGGGACATGCCTGAACAGTGGTTTCTTTCCCTCTTTTGAAAAGCAGATCAACTTTAATAGAAACCCATTATTTGAGGAAGCATATGCTTGTTAACGCGGTGTGCTTAGCTTGTCTATTTTGCTGTGGTTTGGAAGTTTGATTCCAGTCGCTGATGTTTGAATAGTCTAACGATTAGAGTGTAATGAGGCATTTTATACAAAGCACCTCACTGGATAAGAGAATGAGAAAGGGGAACCTTGGAGATATGCATGAATTCATCCCTTTTGCCAACCAGACTGGAGTGCCCTTATTATCCCTCAGACCCGAATCACGTTTTTGCTTCTATGAATTCTCTTTGTTACCCAAGCATGAGATGATGTGCTATTTCTGACATAGTGAATCATTGTGAGGCTTTAGAACCTAAAGGAATATTCCAATCTAATTCCAAACCCATAAGACCTTCTTTCTTCTGTGTGGACAGAACAGAACAAACTTTGAAGAACTGAAGAACACATAATAGCACCATAAATGTGGTCCATATGTTTTAAAACCTTGTGTGAGGAACAGACTGAAATGTGTTAGTTATTTGTTATTTACTGAAAATACTGGGTTACCTACAGATTTATATGAAATATATGGAATATAGCATATCATATGGATCATTTTTATGATTCTTTTATGGTTTTCATCACATTGAGTGCTTTTTGAAGCTTGAATATGATGCTTTGTGATAATCAACAGCATCTGTCGATTTCAAACAGATTTGAAGTTATACTGAAACTGGAATAATAACTGGAAGGTTAACTGGTTTACATAACCCCATTAGCCCCTACTGGCAGATGTTGGAACTGCACCATCAGCTAATATTTCATTATATTATAGTAGATGTTTTACCTGTATTTGTAGGCTCTTAAAAGCTTGAAATGGACTTTTCTTCCATTTGATGCCATTGACGTCACAGATCAGGATAGTTGCTAATGAAAGTTTTGCCATCAGCCAATGAGCTTTGTGATAACATCATTTTCCTGTGGTTCCAAAGTACAGTAATTAGTCACATGTGATTGGCTAAAAAGAAAAGCTGAAAAAATGGTACAGTACTAAAAATGACAGGTGTGCACAAATATAAAGAATTATATGACCTAAAAATGAACCCATCTAAATATAACAGCACTCTGTTACATAGTCTTTATGATTTATTAAACTTCTTTCACATCTTCTATCTGTGCCCGAGTGATAAATTGACTGCAAAAGAGAAGACTCTCAAAGGTGGGTAAACACAGCTACTTTTTCTGTATTACTATCCTCAACTGAGAGATTAACATTGTGATGGGAGCTGGCATTTGAAAGATTTGTTCTTATAATACTGATAATCTCCCTTGCTTTTCCACACTCCACACTGTGTAAAATAAAAATAAAAAACTGTTGACTCTTGGCAAGTCATACGGGATTTTTGTTTTCTACTGCTGGCTTACTGAGAAATCATTCAAAGTATCTGTTGCCATCCATGGACTGTTAAGTATAACCAGGATTTATGGTTCTCAGGTCACAGTGAAATAGCTTTTCATGAGACCTGAGTTTTGTTAGATTCCCATCAGAAATTGCGATATAAAAAGCTGTGTAATGAAATGAGAAGAAATTACAAGGTTGGATAGGTAAAAAGGCAAAACAAGGCAGAATTCAAGTTCAGGTTTGGAGTTCAAGTAGATTCTTTGCAAGAGCAAAGATTTCTATAGATATACATCAGTATTGCATTAGTGTAGTACATAACATGTATAATTAATCATTTTATGTCATAACAGTGTACACTTTCATCCCAGCAAACAAGCGTTGCAACAATGTTCAGTCAACGTTAACATGTTATTTAAACCAACGTTGCAATCTGATGTTGGTTTTACCTCACATCTGCACCCTCAGTTAATGATAAAACAACATTTAAATTTAAATATCAACCAAGTTCATCATCAACAATTCACCATTGTCGCCATTTGTCATCATTTTGATTACCTTGAATCTGACACAGTGACAATGTTACACTTCCTTTCTAAAGTAAATGTCATATTCATGCGATCTTTGTCACACATGCACTTCTTCATGCACTTTAACATGAGTATGCTGTCTATTTCTACAGTATCTGCTCTAACATCACAAGGGTGCATAATAATAATCAACTCATCTAAATGCAAATCGTAAGACGTATTTTGATGATGTCTGAAGCATACGGGATATAATTTCCCATCATACTTCTAACTGCCCAAGGTTTAACTATTTAGGAGACAAGACCTGAGTATTTTCATCAAGAAAAAAACATCCAGAGGAAATAACTGAAGCTGTAAATGAAATATTTACAACCAGTTCTTCAGTAACAAAGAGGGAGTTTACAAAACTAGTAAGGAGGAATAAAAGCATTAAAACTGGGAGGATTTTAATATTTGATTGTTTGCATTTCTTTCTTCTACACATAACATTTTAGTTAAATATTTCATTTATTTTCCTTACAATGAAAGCCAATGGGGTCAAATTTTGTTCTGGTCTCTACTGACTTTTATTGTAGACAAAAAAAAGTAGAACCATTCAGAAAATCATACCGGTTTTGAACAGCATGGATGAACCATCCCTTTAAAAGGCAGCATGTACGCTCTCCCTGTATGGCATGTTTTTTTTTCCTTGAATGGTCATTTTAGATTACAGTATGTGAAATCAAGGTAATAGAGCCAAAGCGGTCTGTCTGACCCCAGATATTCACTCATGTGTAATGATGCATTTACAGTTTTACCCAGAGAAGGAATCTAACTTGACAAAGGAGAAAGAGCGAGAGGGCAAAGGGTGAAGAAATGGACAGAGAGAGAAGGAGAGAAAAGAGCTGACTCTCTGTAAGAAAAATGAATGACGTCTTGCTGAACTTACATCTGAACTGCAAAGGAAGGTCTAGAGTGGAGAGGTGGAGAAAGAAATAGAGGTTAGGGGTGAATGTTTGATGGTGAGATGGCAGTTCAGTGGCCACATGACATTGTGTGCTGAGAGTCACGGGCAGAAAGGTGGCTCAAAGGTAAAACAGAAGCTCACAAGGGAGTCTACAAAGAGAGAAAAGCTGACTAATTATACTCCACAGACATGTGAGGTGTTCTCAAAGGTTTTTAGTGTGTTGCTATTGTGTTCTAGCCAGGGTGTTGCTACACGGTTGCTTTCTGGCCCAATTCAAAATAACCCATCCCCAAAAGTCTACTGGGGTCGAATTTAAGAAACATTCTTAAAGGTAGGGTAGGCGATTTCAGAGAGACTAGCAATAGTCAAAGCTAGCTTTGAAAGCATAAGGTCCCACCCTCCCTGCAAATCACTCTCCAAAGCCACACCTCCTCCAAAACATATGAACGCAAACAGGCAGACCAGAGGCTATCCAGCGGCACGATGAGAGACGCCATTGATGGAGGGTTGAATGCAATGCTGTCAGATTACCTCATGTCTCATTCACCAGTGAGAAATTTTTATTTATGTATTTATTTATTTTTAAAGAATATTCTTAAGAAAAAACTTCCTGAAAAGAATGTTCTTAAAAATCATAAACCTTTTAAAGTTAAGATAACCTCCAGCTTGTCTTAAGCATTACAACATAACACTCTGAAGTGACAACATTGACGTTTATTTTAAGCAATCATCATCATTATGATTATGCGTAAACTTTTTGCTGAAATCAATAAAAATTACAAGGCACCTCGTTTTTCATTTAAATTTAAAGGTGACATATCATGAAAATCAGACTTTTTCCGTGTTTAAGTGCTATAATTGGGTCCCCGGTGCATCCACCAACCCATAAAACGTGACAAAAAACAACCCAGTAAATTTTTTTGGTAAGCCTTTCTCTGCAAGCTTGTGAAAAAATGAGCCGCTCAGATTTCGCTCCCCTTGTGACGTAGAAAGTGGATCTTATTATAATATTTCCGCTCCTAATCTGCACGTTTCCACCCATGGCGCTGCCATTGTGTTTTCGAAAGCAACAACGGTGTACCAGTTCTAACGCCATGGCAAAAGTTTGAGCAAAGCATGCTAACTTTTCTGTCTTTGCAGGCCCGCCGCTACTGGGGGGCACTGCCCCCCCCGTTTTCTGAACGAACTTTATTTAAACCAGGAATAGATAATTATTTTGAGGAGCATGTGCGCACCATCTGAGTGCATATGATGAATTTTGATTTGCACTTTTCATCAAAGTAGGCTACAGGAAGAGCGATTCGAGCAGATACTGATCAGGTCATCGCAGTTTCTCCAACGCGGCTGGCTGCACGAGCTCTGATGATGACCGCTAATTCACAATTTACCAGATTCATCATATTTCATGTCATGCTTTAAAAGGGTTACAAACTCTTTTCAAGTTATATTAATGCTAGCATATTGTGTCATGTTCATAAATAACCGATAAAAAAGTGAATTTGCACACAAAAGATAGGCACATTATTTTAATTTTGCCAAAATTTCTTTCATTAGCCTATTTCTGGATGAGACTCCCGGCCAGGCTGAAATTTTGTCCTAGACCGGCATTAAATTAATATTTGTAAATATTTTTATTATAAAATTGAAAGTGTACTGAAGCTATGGATGTTTTGCCATTTGGGTAGGGTTAATAAAGTTAATTAAAACTATTAAAAATATTTCTGTTGTAAAGCTGAATTAAAATAACATAAATATAAGCAATTATATGAACAGAGAAAAACTGAATAAAATCGCATATGTACAATAAATAAATAGCATAGTCCTATTCGCAAAATATATTTGACTTTAGGATAATAATTCACAGAAATGAAAGAAAAACTGAGACAAGTTCTAGGCCTAGCCTATATGTAGAGTTTCTGTCCTTTTTTCTAATGCAACAAGTTCACGGAAAGGAAATCAATAGCCTATATGGCAGAAAGCGACATCTGTTTGTTTTCTTTATTTTGTAAAGCACAGTGTTTTGTTGTTATTGTGACTGTACACAAATAAAAGTAGACCCTTTATAGTTTCATAATTATGTCTAACTCGTTGCTGTCATAAGGAACAAATTCAAGTGATCGTGCAGGCGCCTCACCCGCGCACACATTAGTTATAACATCGCAGCCTGTTCATTATCAAAATAAAATAAGCCAGCCATATATAAAGTTAGGCTACACTACTCAATTTAAATAGTCCGAAGTACAATCCATTGCATTGACCCACCAAACATTGCACATGTGAAGGATGATTTACGTGCAGTGAAGTTCAGATCATAATAAATAATAGTTTAGTATTCAAATAGGCTACATCATGAATATGGAAACATTTTTAAGTGGATTCGTGCCGAATATGAGAGGTAGGCTATGTGAGCCCAACGACCACTCCAGTTTCAGCAGCAATGAATTCATTTTGGGTTGATGTTTTACTACTTGTAGCCTACTATTTTTCATTAGTTTTCTGAATACCGTTAAATTTAAAGGGGCTGTTATGGAATGAGAAGAACTAAAATAGCTTTTAGTAGCGTAATGTTTATATGTATTTATAATGTAAGTAAACATTTCGCTTTATTTACCGGCATTTTACATTAGGCTATTCATGAATGTAATAATAAAACGCGACTTGGCCTTTACGTGGCTTAGCCTAACTTTTTTTTGTTGTCCCTCAAAAACGCAATTTTATAAAAGGTATTTTTAAACCGTGCAGCAACGTTTTAAAATATCTTTAAAAAATTACTTTAAAAAACTAGTGAACTTTTGTATGTGTGCGCACAGGCGCGTCCATGTCTGTTTTGTCATTGCACATTCTAGATATGGCTGAGGTCATGTGTTTTACTAGTTTTATCATTCATCAGGCAAAATTAATAAATATAACAGCACTATAGGCACACTATTTTTGGTATTAGTTATGTATCTAGCACAAATGGTACAGGACGAATTACACACTGAAGTTTAATGCTTATGGGTTTGTTCAAATCACTAGCCCATATGAGCAACAGTAATAGTGATACTTGTCACAGCAAACTCCACTAAAACACAAATGGAAGAAAAAGACAAAGGGGGGTGAGAAAAAGGATAAAGAGAGGGTCACAGAGGAGTCTATCTTTAAAAGCTATTCTGTAATACTGCACACAAACAGAAAGGATTAAAGCGCAGCTTAGAAAGCAAGAGATGGGGTCAATTACACACTGCGCTTCTCCTTACGTCCATGTTAAGATGGCTCACACATGGTGCAAAATGGGGATCAAGATGTTGAAATTGGGGTCAAGAGAGGCTTGTCACAGATATTACTTCTCAAGGCTTGTAAACAACGTGTAAGAGTATTAAAAGAGACCTTTTGCAAGATGAGAGCAGTTGTTTACAGGAGAAAATGTGTTTGTGTGCCTTCACATCTCACAATGACAAGTTAACCCTGTTGCTATTGGAAACCTCTCATACATGGTGAAAATGAAGACGTCAGTATTGTGGACTATAAGGATTATATGTTCAATAATCCCTGGGAAATATCTTAAATGCTGTAGTTGTAATGGGTTGTGCTGTCCAAGGAAGGCAGGACAACGAGGAATACAAAATAATATATTTTAATGAATGAAACTGATGGAAACACAGGTTACAGCATAAACAATCCAACATACTTTAAGACTAGACAAAGACAGGAACTAAACTGAATGCTTATAAAGGAAACGGAACAAAGGAGCAAACGAGATGATTAATTAAACACAGGTGAAAAGACTAAACGATGATTAACTAAACTAGGACAGGAAACACCAAATAAGGGCAAACAGGAACTAAACGGAAACAGACACGTTACAGTAGTCAAGGGTACATGTATTTAGGTTACATTTCAAATCAAAAGAATGTCCCAGAAATCACATAAGCTTCCTGTGTGACAAAGATTTATTGCCAACAGGGCATGATTTGATAAATTATTCTTTATGTTGATTCATGAACATAGGGTCATGAGGCTTCATACGGTATGTGGTGGCATATGCAGTAATAAGTTCTGTTGTTGTGACACATGATTTGTCTTATGTATGTCCTGCTATTAATGTACAGTATATTACCATACACATTGAGAAAAATCACAGTTTATTCAAACCTATGCTTTTTCACAATTTAAGATGAAAAAAATGACGATTTTTTAAAAAATAACCTTGTTTTTTAACCTTGTTTTTACACTAAGTGCTACATTTGCTGTTACTTAGTTAATGTTTATTGCATTATTATTATTAATATTATTGCATTGTGGGTTACCCATTCAAGTAGTTTCAAGCAGAAAACCAAGACTATGATGAAATATACTCCAGTGCGAGTGTGCATCCATGCTGTGAGCGATTGCTCTCCTTCACCTTCCTTGGACAGTCATATGCAGTGTAACATATCAGTAATCGATAGTAAACTAAGCTTTAGCTTCTCCTGCTGTGACAACATGGCTAGCTTCAGTGCTTGGAAACAGCATGCACTATTGATTTACGACGCACATGTCATGGTGTAAAAAACTCTGAAAAATTGTCTTTTTTTTTGCAGTGTCATCTAAAAAGTTTGTCCCTGTACATGTACTCGGTATATACTGTAGAGTACTGAAGGGGTGACATAAGCGGTTTCATAAGTTTGAATAAGAGATGCCGTTTACATCTTTCTTATTTTTGCTTTAACATTTATTTCATGCATTATTTATATTACAATATATTATGTAGGCATTAACTCAGTTTAATATTTTACTAATTTACTGAGTGGTATCTTTGTTAATTTACAAAAATGATGACAATTTGGTGGATATTTAAAAATTGGTAACGTATTGGTAGCGTATTCATTGTGCTGTAAACTTAACCATCGCCTGAGGGCTCTATGGCCATTGTCATCTTATCTGAGCACAAAACGCTGCTCAGGATAGTTTCAAGATACTACAAACAAATACATAAAATTATGAACGCGTTAATTTCTGTTTATTTTTTGTTGACAGTATTTTAATAATATTTAATGATTATGAATAAGCATTACAAAACAATTTAATAATATACCATCAAGGAAACCACAAAACTGACGCAGAGGTATGTATAATTACAATATAAAGTCATTTTAAGTGTTATTGCTATTAATATTATTTTCTAAAATAAGGTAGGCTACATGTAAAATAAAAGTACATATGTGACGAAGATATTTTTGCAACAGCTCCAAGTCTCACGTGCAGTGTATATGTCACCGTCCGAATCCGTTCACTTCATTTCGTTCACTCCTTCTGATATAGTCTACTCAACTGCCATACACTATATAGGGATTAGTGAATTAGTGAATGAGTGAACGAGTGAGCAATTTCGGACACAGCTATAGTTTTGTTGGCCAAAACCTAGAAATGAATTAGCACTTTAGCATTTTGGGTTGTTGGGAAAATTAAATGTCATCACACCGAACAGGTAAACTTACGATGGCCCAGTAGTGCACAACACAGCAAAATCTCCACAACACAACGGAAACATGCCACAACACAACAAATTAGCACAACACAATGGAAACAAGTCACAACACAATGAAATTAGCACAACACAACGGAAACAAGTCACAACACAATGAAAACAAGCTGCAACACAACTGAAACAAGCCACAACACAATGAAATTAGCACAACATAATGGAAACAAGTGGCAACACAAAAAGTCGCAACACAACAGAAACTGGCGGCAACACAATGAAATTGGCACAAAACAATGGAAACGACGCAACACAACAAAATTGGCACAACACAACAGAATCAAGCCATAACACAACGAAATTAGCACAACACAACAGAAACAAGCCACAACACAACCAAATTGGCACAACATAAAGGAAACAAGCGGCAACACAACAAAATTGGCACAACATAACAGAAACAAGCGGCAACACAACAAAATTGGCACAACATAACGGAAACAAGTGGCAACACAACAAAATCTCCACAACACAATTAAAACAAGCCACAACACAACAAAATTAGTCCTATGCGTTGTGTTGTGGTGATTTCGTTGTGTTGTGGAGATTTTGTTGTGTTGTGCGCTACTGAGCTACCATACAAACTCATCTACTCACTAGACCACATTTAAAGTCTCATTGTATTAAAAATTGTGCTCTTGTAAACTATTCTAACTCAAACTTTGAGGTTAAATGTTTTTAAATAAAGTCTGAAAGAGAAGCGTAATGGTGGTGACACTGAAGTCATGTGACCGACTGTGGCATAGTTTGTTTATAGTCTATGTTTAGCTTTTTACTTCTGGTGCCTTAATTTAGGCTTCAAAATTAATAAAAGCAGTGTTCATTTGTGAGAATTATCATGATGAACAGAATGTGTAGGGATCATTACCTGCTGCTGGTCACAAAGCTTATTTTCTGCAGTAATCCAAAAGCCAATGGAAAAATCCTACTGGTTTTTTATTGAGGGAACCAGGGTAATGTTAACTTCTGGGTTGGCCTACAAAAAATATCATCACTGCAGTGCTGTATTATATTCTAGGGAATAAAATGAGACAGTAACCATGGATATGAGGAAGGACCTATGAGTATTTCTTGATCCTAGCCACAAGATTTTATTTGCTTTGCATTTTCTTCATGAGATTTGTTCCTTAAGTCCTCCAGGATACATCCCAGGGAGCCTCAGTGCTGTCTCTTTGTATCACCAAGTAGCTGATTACCTTTCTGTCACAGGCAACAACCATCAGACTTATCTGCAAATAAATACCACATCATAGCAGAATGATTTATTTTCCTATTCGTGCTCCACTGCACACCTATGCTCCACTGCATACATACAGAATACTGTTAGCACAGAAAAACAATGGGAATCTGTTTCTCTCCCGATACTCCATTTCGCCCACCTTCCTTGATCCTCTCCCTTCATCCTCACTGCAATCACTATTTTTATCATATGCACAGATTCTTACTGCATCAGCCTCCAGTCCATGTGTATGTGTGATTATAACAATTTTATTTATTATGTAATATAATATATATTAGATATAGATAGAATATAAAATATTAAATTAGAAAAGTGTGAAATTCTATTCCTCCAAATAGAATTTTCCTCATTGGCATCAAACTTTTGAATAGTACTGTTGTTTTTTTGTTTTGTTTTTTTGAAAGAAATTGAATTTAACGCAACAGTAAAGGCATTTATAATGTTACACAGGATTTCAAATTTATGTTGTTTAAATTTTCTATTCATCAAAGCAAAATGTATCATGGTTGCTGCAACAATAGAAAGCAACACCACTGTTTTCAACATTGATAATAATAACATATGTGACCATGGATCACAAAACCAGTCATACGTGTCAATTTTTTGAAACTGAGATTTATACAACATCTGAAAGCTGAATAAATAAGCTTTCCATTGATGTATGGTTTGTTAGGATAGAACTATATTTGGCCGAGATACAACTATTTGAAAATCTGGAATCTGAGGGTGCAAAAAAGTCAAAATACTGAGAAAATCACCTTTAAAGTTGTTTAAATGAAGTTCTTAGCAATGCATATCACTAATCAAAAATTATGTTTTGATATATTTATGGTAGGAAATTTACAAAATATCTTCATGGAACATGATCTTTACCTAATATCCTAATGATTTTTGGCATAAAAGAAAAAT